>VZSE01014262.1:62296-264771 GCA_013398275.1 Promerops cafer | reverse complement strand
CTGGGGCTGGGCGCCGCCGTGCTGCAGGCGCTGGAGCGGCCGGCCGAGGTGCGGGCGGCCCAGCACCTCCTCCGGGAGCACTGGGAGCTGCTGGCCAACCACACCTGCCTGCAGGGGCCCGCCCTGCAGCGGCTCATCGAGGTGAGCCCGGGCGCGGCGGCGGAGCGGAGCTCAGCGCCCGCTGGGACTGCGGGGCAGGCGCTGCCTCCGGCCCGGGGGGCGACAGCGGGGCGGGAGCGGCACCGACCGCGCCTCCAGCCCGAGAGTAACTTTTAAAAGGAACCATCAAAAAAACCTCAAACTTTTTCCCTGTGTAAGTGTATGCGCACACATCATCCTGTCCCGGAGAAGCCACCCACGGCGTAGGAGCTTCCCGCGGGCAGCCGCCTCGGTCGCGTCGCTCCGTGCCCGCGGGCGCGTCGGGCTCCCCGGGCGGCGGCCGCCTGTGCTCCCCGCTGACAGAGAGATGCTTTCGTTCTCCGCTGCCGTCCCACGAGCTGCGGCTTTGGCGCGTTTTGAAGCGCCGCCGTCCTGACCGAAGGCAGGCAGTGGCGGAGTGTCCCGTTACGTGACAATTATCTGCGGTTAATTACAGGTGGTTTAGGTTTGCTCTTGCACTTAGGAAGCATGAGTTATAGTCTGTGGCGTCTTGCAAGCGGTAAATTCTAGTGGGAAGGCTTTGTCGTGGTAAATTTAATTGATGTTTATACTAGTGTCAAACTTTTTTCTTCTTCTGCTTGTTGTTTAAAGGGAAAGAGAAAGTCCTTAGGTCTCTTAAGTTATCCGTGAAAATGCTTCTGAAGATATTTGCAGGATGGTTGCAAAACGTAAAGCAATAACAAACGCAGTCTTATTGAAGTACAGATGGTTGCATTTTTGTGATACAGATACGAGCAAAGCAACATAAATGGGTTCTCTCTTTGCTCAGCTTTTGCCTGAAAAAGAAAAACCTACAATATTGAAGTGTCTTGAGTACTTACCCAAACTCTTTGATTTCAGTCAGTGCTGGTAGCTGAGTATGTATTCCTTGCTTTGGTGTGTCTACCTCAAAAAGATGTTGCCAAACACAAAGAAAGAAAACTTGGAGTTTGTTTTGTTTTGGTGGGGGTTTTTTTGTTTGTTTTTAAAAGCAGTGTATGATGGTGACTGAAACTATAGCAGCTCGTCACTGCAGTTCAAAGAATCTAAAAGAGACTTGGATATATACTTTTTTTGTTTCTCTCCAGCAGAGAGGAAAATACAGAAGCCATCAAATAGGATAACCTTGTTGGGTTTTTCAGCAAGGCTCTGGCAGACAAAATTATGCTGATGCCCTATGTTATATTCTCATCCCTTGGCTTTCTGGATGGTAGATTCTCTGTTGGCAGCCAGTAGTACAGTGATCATATGCTATAAATTTGGACCTTTGTGAGTTACCATAGTAGCCACTTTTATTATTTATGGTGTGGGCTGCACTACCTGTGGAATTTAAATAGAGAAAAGTGAGAGATAGAGAAGACCAGTCTGGCATTTCACAAAGCTGGATCTTAGCTAAACTTTGTTCAGCACTGGCCCATTGTGTAGTGAGCATCTGGTGTGACACTTGCCCAGGGGTTGCAAGGGCTTGGTGAATGATGGTAATGATGTGCTAGTAGTGGGGAGAACATAATCACAACTGAATAGGTAGAAATGTCCTTCTGTCCATTTGTTTTACTGCAGCATGACCTCTACTCATTCTTGATACCCCGGGAATAGGACAGCCACTCAAATCTCTTTAGAGGAGGCTGTTCCAATATGCTGTGTGAGTACTTAACTGTGACTGAGCAAGCCCTTGATGGGAAAATTGCAAATAAGCTTTTTTTCATTTTGTGCAGTGTCTGTGCGCACCTTCATGCTCTGAGAAACTACTCTGAGTTTGAATGGCTTTGTGTGTTATTTTGAATAACTTTAGCACTTAGAAATTAATCCTTTAAAGTCCACAGAACTGATGCTTTCCTATACTCTTTTCTAATTTCCTATGCAGCAATCACTGGCATGCTCTAGGTGTGCTCAAAAAGAGATGTTTTTCTGTGCAGTAAATTGTTATTGCAGTACATTGCACATAGTTTATCAGGCAGTGTCATCACTGGCTCTCTTCAGATAAGAAACTTGTATTCTACATACACAGCTGATTATTTGCTAATTAAGAAAGACATATAAGGAGTGTTTGTGAAAACGTAAAGCAGTGTGTGAATTTTAATTGCCTTGACATTACTAGCAATTCTTCATTGTTTTCTTATAGCTCTTTCATTCCAGATAACCCTAAACTATGTTTATTTTAAGTGTATAGAGGACAATATGAAATAAAATCCTAGTTTGCTTAGCAGTGTACAAACGTAATTTTACAACCTGTTTATCGCTTAGTTCCTAGTTACCAACCGGGAGTGGAAATCCACTTTTCCAACCCTTGTGCAGATGGGAGATCAACAGGGAGCTCCAGCTTTGAGGAGCTAGCAGGAGAGCACGGAGTGAGGATGGGCAGGAGGGAAGCAAAGCAAACAAACCATGCTCTAGTAGCTAGATCAGTGAATTATCATTTAGTAATTTCTGTGACTCAGGTCCTTTCCAAGGAAGAAGCAGTCTTCTAGTTAACAAAGGAGAGGACAGAAGGAGGTGAAAAACAACATGGAGGAGAATGTGTTAGAAAGCGTGTGGCATCTGTGCTGGTGGGCCCCTGCTTCCTGTACCTGGATTTTGTTGGGGTTCTCTTGCCTGGAGGGATTGGCCAGCTCTTCCCCTGCAGGAGCAGTTCCACATTTCCTGAGTAGTTGAAAGTAGCACGTGCAAATGCTTTACATGCAAGCAAATAAACAATGCGTGGTCATGTGTTTATACACACACATAGGGCACAATGGAGGCACTGTGGCCACAAGTCTCTCTACAGTGCATCCAGTGATGTTTACTCAAGGAACACATGAGTTTGACTTTTTTGACCCATCTAACCCCAGGCTGTTGTTCTGCCATTGTATACAGTCTGACTGAACACATGCTCACCAGGAACAGGACCGAGAGCAGGCCATCCTCGTGAGCCACTAGGCAACATGCAAAGAGGGCAATATCTGGCCTTTTATTGTCATTATGGTGGTGATCTTTACGTGCAAGAATTACTGGGTGTGAGGTCCCTTCAAAGGAAGCTCTCAGTGAGAATACTTGCAGAAGATGGCAGCAGATGCGATGATAAGACAGGTGATACACTTTCAATACAATGCAGAAAACCAGCTGGACTCAGCTGGGGAGAAAAATATCTATGTCCAGGCAAAAATTATGTTGGTTCTAGTTCTGGAAGTGTCCAGAAAGTGAGGCTGCACACAAAGAGGACATTTTTTGTGTGGGCATATATCTTTGAGCTGAGACCCTTTCTGACCTTATGGGGTTGGGGGCTCCTAGACGTGCTTTGGTGTGGATCACTTGTAGTGCAAAAGTGCCTCAGCTTTACTGCATAGTGTGAGTGTATATACAGCTCCGGTCCAGCAGACCTGTCCTCCAAACTCACTCCTTTTCCTGCATCATTTTCAATGGTTATGGGCACTCAGCTGCTGTACTTGTCTCTTTAATCAGATGATTGACTGTAGGGCCAAGCTTGGAACAGCACGTTTTGTGTGTTACCCTATTACTATGACATCCCTTTCATGCTATCCTTCCTTTTATTTTGATAGAAACCTTTTGTGTTATATACATATTTGTCTAGTACAGATGTTTCCTATATTTATTGTTCTATTGGTTTTCTATTGTGTATATATATATATAATGCGATTTAGACACAGTTGCTTGCATAAAATGAGAAAATGAAAGCTGAGCTTTTTTTTTTTTTGGCCTAGAAAGATTTAAGGTGTAGTGAAAAGGGCCTAATGCTAAAGGGCAGGTTATAAACTAAATGGCTGCAGGTGGATCTAGATATTGTTATCTCCAGAGTCAACAGCTAGAGGTACACAGAGAGTTTGAGTAGATGTTTACAAGAGCAGTGAGATCCCACGTGACTGAAAGATCCTCATCAATACCTTGGCTTGTACTGACATTGAACCAGCAGAGAATTGTGACAGCTGTCAGGAAATAAAACCCTGCAAACACAGTTTACTAAAATAATCTTGCACTCAGATGATGCAACAGGAAGGGGTGAGCATGAGAGATCACCTGCCAGTAGTGAGGATCTTTTAGGAACAGCAATGGCTCCTGGTACTGGGGAGCTGTAATATTTATATAGAACCTAATTTGGTCAAATTAACTTGTCACAGATGTAGTAGGGTTGATCCCCTGTAATTGTTCTTTCCAACTTCATGCTTATCAAAATGTACTACTACTTTGCTTAAGTTACAGCCAATTCATCATTCTCCAGACCTGTTGATTAAAAGAGCTGTGGGTGCCTTACCAAGAATATGCATTCTGTGCTAATAATACCATCTTCTAGCATACGTTTGACAGAAATTGTTGAAGGTAAAATCATTATTCTGTAAGGCAGTAGGCTGGCACTATATCATTAGACTTCTTGGAAGGTGATGAGAAGACATACTGATGACTTCTTTCTGGTTAGTTGACTCAGCCCTAGGTCTTCCAGTAGTGTCTAGTACCTGTGTTCAAAAAGAGAAGGGCAAGGGCAAAAGCACAGCAGCCTATTATATCATACCTCTGCTTAAAGAGATACATTCTTTTGATATTATCAAATTCCCAGTTACAGCAGGTCAGGCTTGGTGGGAAGTAACAAGGGAGTGTAACCAGCTGGCATTGAGTGGTGAGTGTCTGAATAACCTGTCCAACCAACAGGTTTGAGACCCACAACTAGCAGTGAATAGCTAAAGACTGGGGGTGCCTTCTAAAAAGAGAAATGGTAATTCTTATCAGTTATTTGAAGATGTGGGTTATTCCTATATTTATTTGTTCTTCATATTTTATCTTTTTTTAATGCAATTAAAAGAAAAACAACTAAGGAAAGAAATCTCAGTTTTACAAGGATAATACAATGCAACCTTTCTGTGTTCTGTGAATTATATAGGCAGCTTCTTTGAACTTCTTTCAACAGGCCCTGCCTATTTCTGTTGCAGCCCAGCTGTCAAGTAACTCATTGGAGTTTGGGAAGTGACTGGAATTCAGCAACACTTTGTCTCATGAAGCATGCCACAGATTCTTCCTTGATATAAGTGCTTAATTTTCAGAAAAAGTACTGTTGGCTTAGGGTAGCATTGGTTGCATCATTACTGCACTAGACTACATCTTTTGCTCCTTTCCTGTTGGAGAGTAAGTATAGATGAATTCTAGAAACTGTAGTGCACACACAGCTGCAAAGTAAAAGTGCTTTTGCTCTCAGGGTTCCTTTGGTTTTGAGGAACTAGTGCCAATTACATTAGCAAACATTACTGGGGAGATGGGGGAGCAGTTACTTGATCAGCTCTCAGCTTAGTCAAGTGGCATAAAGTTAAAAAAAAAAACCAAAACAACATTATGAATTCAAAATAATCCAGCTGGGGGTTTTTTTATGTTTGTTTTTGTGCCAGTTCTTCTTTCAGACAGAATTCATATAAGTTTCCTCTCCAGACAAAGACAAGAGATCAGAGCTCATGGCTGGGAAAGGTGTGATTAATAATCTATTTGTCAATTATTTGGAAATTAATTGACCTTTGTCCTTGCAATCTGAGACCAAGGTTATTGTTAACCATTTTCTTCTGATTTACATCTGGTATTCTGTGAGGCATAAATGAATGTTTATATGCCAACATTGCACAGAATTTCCAGTGCACAAAGTCTGTGAGTTGTTTTCTCATTAATCTAAATGGCTTGGTGCCTTTTGAACACCTTCTTTTCCTCATTTATGTCCCCAAGTTGAGGAAAAGTGTCTGAAATGAGGAAAGCCATTTTCAGGAGGACATGTATGCCCTGGAAAAGTTGATTTTTATACATGAACATGTGAACTTCAACTAAACTTGGGAATAAAGTTTCTTACACCAGTCCATTTTTACCTTCCTTGAAAACTGCTTTCAAATACACTCAGTAAATACTGCTTTTGCCTTTAAAGGTATCTCAAGATTACCATGACCAGAATGCCACAGTTCAGAAGCAGGGGACAGCAGCAGTGGCAGAAGCCACAGTTTATAAAAAGATCATTTGTATGACTCTTTCCCTGATGCTTTTGTCCAGAAAAAAAGTTATGAATTCTTATGGATGTATTTGGTAGGGTCACAATCTTTTGGGGCTCTGCTTTTGTCATTTTCACTTAACTTGCTCATTTTGGGGAGGGCAGGCAGATTAGAATCAGTCTGTTTAATCATTTATATAAAGCTTATTTTTTGCTGTAAAGATTATGGAGGAAAGAGAAGCATAGTGTTCTGAAGAAAGAGATTGTGAAGAACAGTGCCTCAGTTTACATATACACACATTCATTCTTTACTGCTGATCTTAAATGCCTTTTTTGAAAGCCATATCCTAGTCACATGCTGTTGTGACTCAGTGCAGAGGTGAAAGATGGAATTTTTAGTTGGTGTCAAGGAGGTCACATTAAATAATGGTCCTTCCTTTTGCAGCACTTGGTGATCAGAAGCTGTGCTGCAGCCACAGACTGGTGGTGGAGGGGCCCACATGTGATGATAACCGTGAAAGAGAGGAAGTGTGTGAGCTAAGCAAGCTGGGAGTTGCCCAGAGCTGATAACACAGCAAGCACGGTGAATGAGACTTATGGGTATGGCTGGAGGATAGAGCAGCTCTGCAGCAAATACAAAAGAATAAACCTACATTTTGTGGGGAGGAAGATGCAATACACAAATGTCACATGGGAACCAAACTGTAGTTGTTGGGGCTGGGTTTTGGTGGTTTGGTTTTTTGTTTCGGAGTTGGTTTCTTTTAGCTAGACAGTATGAACAGATCTCTGGAGTGTAATTCAAAGTGTATGGTTTAATTTTTGCTGGTATGACTGTAATAACTACTTTGGGTTTATTGCTGCAAAGCTGTGTTGAGTGGTAAAACTCCAGTATAGGTGAGTCATGCATTATCAGTCATCTGTGGAAGTGCAGCCTCAGAGCTGTGAAGGGTTAAAATTCAGGCTGTAGGAGTGATTTAATTTTTTTAATTTCTTTTCTTGACCCAGATAAGGAAACTGTGGTAATGTTGTGTTTGGATGTTGCTGCAGAAAGAACCAGCAACTGATAGTAAATGACGAGGAAAGAAAGGAGTATTGCCGTCCTAAAATAAGTGTGATAAGGGAGTCAACAGAAATCCACAGCTTCCTCACAGGGTTACCACTTAGCTTGAATTCAAGGAGGGAATTCCTTGCAGAAATATGTACAAAGCAGGCTTTTGTACTGTGATGTAATCTAACATAGAGCATGTATTTGCAAGCATTAGCTTATGACATTCCTGCCTGAAACTTCAGAGCTTATACTTGAGAAGGGTGGAGCTGGAAGCCCAATTTGACTATATTGAGGCATGTTTTTATCACAAAGGTAAAAGGACAGGCATCTGCATTTTAAATAGACCTCTTTGAGTGGGCATCATATTGGTGTTCTAATCACCAGCCATGGCAATATTAAGTAGCACCAGGCAAAGCCTACTTGCATGGTCAAAAACCAGAACAGCCTACTTGATGAGTAATTGCAGGAGCCTGCAAATGAAGTTTCATTGACCCGTGAAGGTCTAAGAATTTAAAATCTCAATTTATAAATCCTATAGGAGTTACAATAATTCCCAGAAAACTCTTATCTGTAGTTTAAAATTATGTTCATATTGTCAGCTAAAGATGTAGTAGTCACTGTGAACTGTAAATTATTATCACTTTAGAGAGGGGGAAATAAGTGCAGAGAAGTCAAACTATGGTTTTATGTTGTACAGCTTGTCTGTCAGTAGAAACCAAAGAACTACTGCATTCTGGTTTTTTCTGATTATTTTAACCACCCACCTGTTTCCTTTCTGCTTTTTGTATTACACATGACCTTTAAAGTTCCCAAAATATCAAGCCCAAGCTCTGCAAGTTCAGTATTTTTTGGGTTTGAGCAGTTGATGGTATTGACTCGGGTCTTAGATCAGGCAGATAATTGCTTTTGAACACTGGATTTAAGATGCTGCTTCTACTAATGCCTTTTAATTCATTAGGTTTTGAGGCAGACACTGTAAAAATCACCAGCCTAATTAAGAGAAAAAGGAAAACCCCTAGGATTTCACCTCAAAGTAATCATAAAGTAAAACAAAGTTTCTGGTTCTCAAAAGGGCTGGCTAAGGAAACTAAGCACTTATAATGCAACATGTAATTCACTTTCTTTTTAGCACCTCTTGAACCCACAGGCTAAAATATACTTCAAATTTATTTGAAAATCAGTAGCAGAGATATATCAACACCTCTTCAATGGAAAAAGCAGGGAGAATTCAGCTGTTCTGCTAGTGTGTTTATCAGCTGGGTTTTTTTCCTGTGTTCTCTCTAAAATTATAAACCATGTTTAATTTTTCTTTGAAAAAAAGAGCAATAGCCAAAAGCAAAAGTCTAAAGGAATATAGTAAGTTAAGGAGAGTATTCACTGATATCTCCCTGAATGCTCGGTCAGCCTTCAGGAGTTTGCAATCCAGTGACTTCCTGTGCCAGAAGTAATTTCTGTGCATTAATAGCCATCTATGGATTTCTCTTTCATGAATCCACCCCCATGGGCACATGTGCAGGAAGGCAAGCTCCATTAGTTCTGCCATTCTCAGGAGAGTCAATCTTTAGTTTTCTGTCATCGTTGCTATGTCAAAGGTTGATTCTAGATAGTATAATAAAACATTTTTTACTTTAGGAAAATAAAAGACAGTATCCTTATCTCCAACCACTGTGAATCTTGCCTTTTAAGGGTGGCATCAGTAGCTCTTTCTTCCTAACAATAAAGAACTTGACATTTTTTCTGGGAGTGTTGCTTAATTCAAGTGGCTTTGATTTACATGAATATTCAGTGGTCGCCATTGGGCTGGCTTCAACAAATGTGTGGGCCTAATGGTTAATGATCTTACCTGGGTGTTTGATAACAAGATTTAACAAAGAAATGCTTAGAGGCTTCTTGCTGAAGGGGTTTGGGCACCTCAGCAAGCATACCAAGTGCCTCAGTACCAGAAACAGAAAACAGCTGGCATGCTGCAGGCCCAGGGCTCGCTCTCTGCCAGTGAGTAATAGTAGCATCACTCCTTGGGGGAAGTCAACAGTGACCCTAGGATGCTGAGTTGTTACAAGGCACTGCAAAGCTGGCATGGGTGCTCACAACTGCTCAGCCTCTTGCTTCTAAACCAGAACAGAAGTGGTGCAAAGATGGGAAATTAAACATTTAATGACTTGGTTACTGCTGCTTCTCACACGATGTCTTTTGCAGGCTGTTTCCCTTTTCTATGTGAAGATTTTTCCATTTCTTTGGAATCCTCTTGCAATCCCCTCTGGTTCTTAAGTGTTTCTGGCCTTAAAAACTTGATGTTGAGCATAATATTGTCAACTGCTGAGCCTGTATCAGCAGGACATCAGGCACGAGAATGGACAACAAACATGCTGTATGTTTGAGGTTTTCAAGTATCCCTGATCCATCTGATAATAAATTTACCCAAGAACTGGACTGTTGCTGTTCCAGCAGGTATATATCTGTTCAAGACTAGCTAAGAACTGCGGAGATCACAGTTTACAGAACAAAATTTTAAGGAAAATAGCAAGCTTTTTATTTCAAATGTAACTACTAGTTTCTGGAGGGGGAAAAAAATAGGTGATCTGTATAATTTTCCAGTGTATCTCTTGCCATTTGACCTACTTTGGGAGTTATTTTATGTTCGTGCACACTGTGATTCCTGTCTAGGCCATTGTCTGCAGTGTTTCTTACACCTCTTAAACAAGAGGTCAAGTGTTGTCAGCCTGCACCCCATGCAGCCTGACAAACCTCAGTGCAGACACCAGACCTGGAAGAAGAACGATGAGTGGGGGAATTACACACAACTGTTCAAAACAAATCCTTCTGGAGGCTTCTTGAGGCAACATTTTCTCTCTGTTTTTTTTGTTTTCAGGGGTAGTTGCATGGAGAAGGGAAGCAGGGCTTGGTTCTTTTATGTCACTAATGCTATATACAAAATCTTTTTTTGAGTTGCCCCACTCACTTTACAGCGACAATTCGCAGAAGGAAGCAAAATGCTGTACAACATGTGTGGTCCTTAGCCCTTCTCAGAGCACAGGCTCTCTGCTCTGTCTCGTAATTTAGAATTTAATAGATTATAATGTGACCCTGAGGGGTTTAAGTTGCCTTCAGTTATGATTAAATCAAGATATTTCTGAGAATGCACTATCAAACAGTGTTTATTGCTTAGAAAATTGTGTTGATCTCTGAGCTGCTCCTTGGTCTTAGTGTGAGAATTAGTAGCTCTAGAGAAAAGAGATAATGATCCTTGTGGTTAAGCTGCTGCTTGGGACCCTGGAAACAGTTTTTAATTCACAGCCTTGTATAATACTATATAAATCATAGAGCACGTTACATCAGTAAAATGGGACAAAGCTTCCTTGCTTTGCAGGCTTGATGTGCCAGTTTGTTTGGTGGATGTATAAACTACAACTTCTTTGTAAAACCAAAAACTGGTCGAAATCTGAGTGTGATTCCTTTTATTATCAGTGGTGAAAGCTTTATAAGTAGTCTTTTTTGTTAGGATAGGGACAGTATTATTTAGTATCTGCATGTCTTTTTCAGAGATGATGAATTTTATGTATTCTTACTTATACTTTGCATTCAAAGATAATCAACTGTCAAGTGACGTGTGAAATGTCTAGTGTCCATGCTGTGAATAATGTTGTTTTGGACACAACTGTCATTAATTTTGTTGGCATGGGATGGTATAATCAGATGCAGGCACTGTTAAGACGTCTGATATCTTATTTTGGCATAACTCTGCACTTTTCAGCTTGTGACTTCTAAGTTTTTCCCAGGAGGATTGAACAGAATTGGGCATAATGCTAATCTGATGTGTTCATTCACATTTGTAATCCCAATGTGGGGACATAGTGGCCAACCTGAGTGGTCTCAGTCTCCTGTAACACACCAGATACATTCCTCCCCAGTCCAGAGGGGTTCCTTGCAAGGGATCTGTATCATTTACATATGCATGTATATTTGCTGCTCTGGGACTTCTGCAATTGGAATATCCCATTTCATTTGCCTAATGAATATGTCATAAGGCAGTCTTAATTATTGTTTGTCTAGGCCTTCTCTAGTTAGATCTTACCCTCCAATCTCTTCCACATTTATCAATATAATCTACCATGTGCACGTGCAACTTTCTTTTATTGCTGTAGATGCCTTTTTCTTTGAAGCAATATGCTGGATTTTGGCTTTTCTGACCTTGCAGCCCTTTGGTCTCTAAGGCACAAGAGATTCTCTGCTGAAAGGGAAACAACAGAATCAGAAGTGGTTGTAGTTTAGGATTTTACCAGCCAGAAGTGGAAATGCCAGTCACATGAACTTGCCTTAAAGGGGTTTGTGGGATCTCATGTTGTTGTCTCTTTGCAGGGTATCATCCAAGCCTACAAGAGTGGCATAACCCTCCAGGGAAACACCACTAGCCTGGGCAGGTGGGACTACAGTGGGTCTTTCTTCTTCTCCATATCTGCAATAACAACCATTGGTAAGAGTTCCCTGCTTTCGGGGCCACCTCATAGGTGGGAAAAGAGTGGCAATGAGGACCTGTGCTCACATGCTTGCTCCAGCACTATGTGGTTCCCTGCAGCTTGCAGCAGGCGAGTAGGGAAGCACCCACAAACCCAGCCCTAGGAATGCTGTGCCAGTGCCAGGGCAGTAATGATCTCTGACTGATCGGACACAGGGATAATTAGCTCAGGACATATTCCTGTTAAGTTACAGGGTTTCTGGGGCTTGAACTTCATGGTGCTGCACTGCCTGGACTTTCCCAAGTCTTGTGCACTCTGAGAGGTCTGAGGTGAATTGTGCATTGAAATGGGCTTTTCCTATCACAAGGACAGGAATGATTTTAGAAAGTTCTTAATACTGGCTATTACATCTTCAGAGACTGTATTTGTGAATTATTCCTCCTTATTACTACCTGTATTAGATGAGGATCTGCTTGTTCAAGTGGAAGTTAAATAGCTGCATAAACACAATTCAGTTGACTCAGGTTTCAGCAAATGGGTAATCTAAAGCCATGAAGTAATGATGGAAATAAGTAGAGGGAGAGAAAATGGAAAAAATAAAATGTATTAAGTACAGAGCTAGTTAAGGCAGATGCTGTTAATTATTGTCAGTTTGTGTCCCCTGTCCCCAAAACCATTAATAACGTGCCCTGATGTCTTTTTTCTTATGGTGTGACCCAGTATTAAAAAAAAAACATGGAGGGGAGAGTATATGGAGAGATGGTTGAGTATCAAAAATTCCTCATGGGTTTCTTAATTTGTCAGCTCTCTTCAATTTTAATTTTATTTTAAAATCAAGACTTTTCTTTTTGTACCCAAATGGAACTTTCTTTTGATTTATGGTTGAAGACACAGAGCACTAAGCCTCCAAGCATGAGCTCAAATAAAGAGAGGGTTTGTGGGTTTTCTGTGGGGGTGGAGGTGAGTGGGTGGTGGTGGGTCATCTTCCCGTGACTCAGTACATCTTTCTGGCCTGCTCTTTTGCACATGCATTGTTCTGGCTGGGAACACAGTTTCAGTGTGTTGCGCTGCCAGGCAAGGGTTGCACCAGATGATGGCAGTGGAGGCTCATCAGACAGGGTTACACAGGCTGTGGGTTTCCAGCAGAGCCTGGTCATTTCCTTCCAGCCTTAGGTACAAAGCATCTGCTCAGAGCTGCTTTGCTTGCCTCAGTAGTGAATCCTGATGAGTTTCTAAGCCATCAGAGTGACTGTTTTACCACGGCCAAGTATCACTTAAGTTAATGATATTCAGGAAGAATCAAATTTATCATGTTAAAATATCAGGGGATGTTGTGATGTTGGCAGAGATCTAGACTACTCATTTCTGCTCTTCTACTAAGAGTAGCTGCTCTTCCTACCCCCACCCCCTGCCCCCACTCCCCTCTTTTTTTAAGTAAACTCCTTGCCCTGGTGGCTGTAGGGGAGGAGGACAGGACAGGGCATGACACAACTGAGTTGGTGGCAGAGGCAATTGGAAATTGAAAATAACCAAATCATACAGCTCTTTATCTCATAATTTTAAAGCTGATGCTATGACTCTGGAGAGTTGTTCATGATTTTTTGGTTGTGGATTTGAGAATGCCATACAAGCCACATCTATGCAGAAAACTTCAGACAACTAGACCCTTCATTCTGCTTTTTCAAGTTAAATTGTTAATTGCATACAGATTAGTGTCATAACACTCTGTTGATAACAATATGTTGTAGAAGAGAAAACTACAAATGCTTTCACAGAGCCAAACCCTGAGTCTGTTATCATAATCTCTCTTTATGCAAATTCTTGAGATATTGAGGGGTTCAGCCTCACTGAGGATACCACGGTGTGACTGGGAAGGATAATTGATTATGTCAAGTAAATAGACAAGCTCCTTTCCTCAATGAAGGACTCAGTGAAGTCCAAAGGGGTGAGTCACAATAGGAAACTTCATGTGTAAGGTATGGCAATGAGATAAATGACAATTGAGAAGGCTTCCTGAGGATTTGTAGAGGTTTTAGTGTTCTTACATGGCAAGGAAGGGTTTATCTGAGACTGTGATTATGGAACCAATGAAAGCAGGTCCAGCTGCACAAGATTAGCCTATAGGACTTAAAACCCAAGGCATTCTGGCAAGTGAGTTCAGGAAGGATAGAGTTGAGATGATAATGCAGCAGAAAGATTCTCAGGAATTTAGGGGTACTATATAAACATTTTGAAGAATATGGATGGCCTCTATTCCATGTGTTCCAGCTGCTGCAAGTCCTTTGGCTTATTTGTCACTTCCACACTTTTTGTTTGCAATTAATGCTATCCTTGCCTTGCTGGCCTCTTATGTGAAATAACATCTTTGTGACTCTTGTCCTTAGTCTTCTCAAACAGCACTGCCAAAACCACTATCACTTTTACCTTCATCACTTCCCTTTGAGATTCTCTCTCTGTTCTGCCAGCTTCTGTATTCTACTTCAGGTGCTTTAACTGCCCTTGGAAGGCTAGGCCCATTTCTCAAGTCCTTACCAGAACACTTTCTCACAGGGATACAGGAAGGGATGTTAATTTCTTTCCCCATTAACACCAACTGAGGGGCATTAGCTTCTTTCCCCACTGACAAGGTTTAAATCCCCATGTCTCCTGTTGCAGCATCTGCACTGTCTCCTTCTTCCATTTAAATGAGAGCCTCATCTATTTTCACTACTAATAATTAAAAGCAGCATGTGAACTTTCCTTAAAAACAAAGCAAGTTCTAACCTGCAGACTGGACATGGTGCCTCAATCACAAATGTTTAAATAGATACGTATGAACTAAAATCTCTTGTTTAAAGAAGTGCCCCAAAGCCTATGTAGCTTTTAGTCAATCTCATAATTTGAATGGAACTGCATTTATAACTTTCGGGGTGGGCAGCCCTGGCCACTTGCTGATTCCTTCTCCCCACTGTTATGCTTCTGTGCTTTCCTCATTGCTGTCTTTGACATATCATATCATGCCAGATTTTATGTTATCTCATTTTCTTCAGATTTTTCCATAAGAACCCTTTCTCCAATGCCTTGAAGGGTCATCTTCAGAGTTCCTGTAGAGCTGTAGTACTAAACATGATTAAAGAAAGAGAAGCTAACTTGCTGCTGGTTTTATCTCTCAGACTTCTTTATCCCTTGCTGAAACAAAGTCTCTCCTTTCTGTGTTTACTCTCCTCCTACTTAGTTTGGACTAACAGGGCGGAGGTCAAAGCAAGTTCAGAGTGGGGCACAAGATCAAAGTTCCTAAAGTCAAACGACCAAAGGGTGGTGTAATTTCAGAGAAGGTGCTAGGGAAAGGCTTTCTGTAGTCAGTGATGAGGCTCACTCATCTGTGCAAGCCTAAGAGTAGAAGGAGTATTGTCCTCTCTAGCCTGAATGTCCCACTTAATATGGGGTGGGTGGATGCCATTGCCTAGTGCTGTATTGCCATTTGGCTGTGCTACCAGAGTTCAGTTGTGTGAGTTTCAAGGGCCCTTTTTTAAATATAAAATGGGGCAAGTAAACCATCTCACCATGAAGAAAAGAAGGGAAATACTTTCTTCCCATTCTTTCATTCTCTGGTTAGCACAGTACATAGCTCCTACAGTACAAAGCAATACCCCAAAAGACTGGGAGATAACAACAGAGGCATGGATCAGGCTATTCAGTGAGTGATGGTATTAACCACACTGTTACAGACATTTAGAAGTTGCCACAGAGGATTCCAGTGCAGGGAATAAAACAGTAGCAAGTTCAGGGCTGTGAAATCCTGGTTGGGTAAAGCTTTGGGCAGCAAGAGTTTTGTGAACACTCTGACCCTCTGCAGCGCTGCACGGTGTCTGGTGGAGCTCCTGAAAAATGGTCAGGTTCCTGCCCATTGCTGGCTAACAATCTGTTGGGGAATTCAGTTAAACTAACTTGATGTCTCAAAGTGGTTAAAATACAGAACAACAGCTTGGGACCACTTTCATATTTGAATCCTCTGTGAACCTCAGGAACCTCTTGTGTAGGGGGGTTCTCTGCTAAAAAGCTGCCACTGTTGCTGCGTTGGTCTTTTCCCTGCCCTGTGACAGCTGGCAGAGCTTCTCTACAGGCTTGGCTAAGTAGGATGTGGCACACTGGTCCATGGGAGGTCACTGGTGGGTTTGGGGACAGCCACTCACAGCAGCATCCTCTGAGCTATCTCCTGAGCACTGAAAATGTGGTCTGCTTTTCTGACTGCATGCCATCTCACCCAGCTGAGACTAAGCCCACTATACAGCTTTCAGTGTATGCACAGCAGGAATCAAAGACTGCAGTACTCATCTGAAGCATTTTTTTTCACTCACTGAAGGAGTGTGCAACCAAATTTTACTCTCATCTGTAACTTCATAGGGCTAAAACTGTTAATAACTTCCGTGGTTCAAACTGCCAGGGTCCCAATGAGATTTTCCATATAAGACACAGTTCCTGAGATTCTGCCCCTACTAGCTTTAAAATAAAATTCTTCAAATTTTTTGCTTGTTCTAATAATAAAACTGAGAAGCTGGTGCAAGCAGTGTGGCTGCTTGGGGCTTGTGTCCTGTTTCTGTCCTACATGTACAGGCTCCGTGCCTGTAGCATCCTCCCTGGATGGATGAATTGGGAATAACTGACTTCCCATGCCAGGTGTCCTTAGCTGTGTCCAGCTGGTAAGTGTTCTTTAACTTAGGGCAGACTTGGTGGGATGTAATGTGAAATCTCACAAGAAGGTTGAGAAGCAAAGCATGTTAATGTATTTTATATAGTTATGGAGAGATTCAAAGTATGAGGGAGCATAGGAACTCCTCACTTGCTGATCTTCAGGTGAATGTAGGTGGTACCAAATGACCTCTGAAAACCCTAATGCTTGTAAGATCATAGGATACTTGGGGCTTCCTGGTGCCTCAGGAGGTCTCCAGTGCAGCTGTCTGCTTGAAGCAGTCAGCTTTGGGGTCAGAGCAGGCTAACCAGAGCTTTGTCAGCGTCGCCTTCCAGCTAAGCTGGGGCCATGCTCACGTTTTCAGGAACCAGACAAACATTTCCATAAGGCTGTGTGAGTGATCGGTAGGTGTGTTTGTGGTTTTTCTGCTTTGAGTTACACAAGATGTCTTTTCCAATCTAAAGAGAATTTTCTTTTTTTTTTTTTCTCTCAGTGAAATGTGAATTTTTCACGAAAAAAACCCTTTCATTTCTCCTGGATTAAAACATCCAGATCACTATTAAAGACCACAAGGAAAAGAAATGTTTAGATTGCCTGAAAAGTGTTAGAGGAGGAGCTAGTGATAGGAGGAGCTGGGTGGCTTAAGGATTTAATTTCCTCCAGTGCCTGGGAGAATAGGAATGTGGCTCACTGAACATCACCCCAACTGCCAAGCAGAGAAGTTTTCATGAGTATTTAAATGTGTAATGCAAAATAAAGTAATTCTAGTGTTGACACCCTTCAGTGAACTGCACAGTGGATACCTGGCCCCCAGGCTTAGATGAGTTCCTGGTTATTCAAAGCAAAATTTTGTCAACAAGAGCAATCTGTAAATTTGGGATTAGACCATGTCTATAGGAAGTGATGGTTTGTATACTTTCAGGTAGGAGAAAAGATTTGATAAAACAAGAAGTGTTGCTTCTCTAACCAGTAGCTTTATCAGTGGTTTTAGCACTCAAACACATTTTTGGGGAGATTTGGTTTTATGTTAACTCTGGGGTTTTTTTTCTGCAGATGAAGTTTTTTTGTAAATTTTCAGATGTTTTTTAGCCTATGATAGACACTTTTTGTGCTAAGCACTTTTTGATGAAAATACTCTTTTATATCTGGACAGTGAGAACAAATCTCTCATTGTGGGTAGCAGGAAGTTGCAGCTGCCTCAGTTAACTGAGGGCACTGCAAGTATTGTCTTGTGAATGAAAAGATCTTTTACTAATAATTCTCATCTTCTTAACAAGTATACAGAGCTTCTGAATCCCTTATGGGCAGGAATGTAATGGGAAACCAGGAAAAAGGTCCTGACTTACTTAATACGTGTAACAGAAGCACATGAGTTAAAGCACATGGTTATGAGCATTTAGAAATAAAACCACTCTTTTGTTTCCTCCAAAGAAGCTTAGCTTACTTTACACCTTATTTCAAAACAAGAGGAGTTATACATGCACTTAATCCAGCTGCTTCAGTGGAAACACACACTTTGATGTCTCTGCAGTTTTTAGTGATCATTTCTCAGTGTCTCTTTGCTCAGAGATGTAGCAGGTGACATCCCAGCAGCAGGCTCATGAGGGATGTGACACAACTGGCAGTGTAGTTTTAGTTTCTCAATCTGGCTCAGATCTTCTAATATATAGCTCATGATGGTTTAAGACACCAATTAATACTGAAGAGGGTAAGTCCTATTTTCCCATTCCTGCTTGAGTTTTATAACAGTTGAGGTTTATATACAATTAGGTTGGCATCTCTTTGTCTAGTGCAAAGACAAGTGGATGTAACCAGACAGGAGTAAATTTCTGGCCATTTTGCATAATTTAATGTCTCCTATACTATTTGATTATACTTTGTATCCTATATAAAAAGCTGGTGGGACATGGCTTTTTGACATGTGTACAGCAACTGTCTACCAAGTCTTCAGAAAATTGTCTTAAGCTGCTGAATCCAAGGGAAAAGGGAGCCAGAGAAATCAAATGCAAAGCAGATCTGGTGTTTGGGTGGCTGGGTTTACTGTGCACATTAGATCTTCTTACATAATTCAATTTGCCATTCTAAATTAATTGTAACATACAAGTTAAGTTTAGGGGCTCTGCCATGCAGCACTATGTGGCATCCCCACAATTCTGAAGGCTGCTGTGCTTCACACAGTGACCAGAGAACATGGGCCTTTCTTCTTTTATGATTTTCTGCAGAGAAACTTAGAAATCTGTGGTTAAAAGAACTTCCCAAGACATTATACAGTCTTTTAAAACTTGATATAGAAGGAAAAGAAAGGGGAAGGGTTGGGGGGAAACCATCTTGGGAATAACTGGCCATAAATGTATGTGACTCATCTTCAGCCTCCAGCCCTACAGTAAATGCCCCCCAGCACTTTCTCCTGGGCCAGGTCAGGCCACAAAACACCCTAATCCCATAAGAGAAAAATTGGAGCTAATCCACTGAAATGTCACAGCCAGTGTGAAATGCATCACACCAGACACATCTTTGTGTAATTCGCTTGGAAGGGGTCATCTACCAGATGTACTTGCCTACATGTCTCATTTACCACACCTGTTAGTCTAAGAAATGGTGAAAGATGGCAGAAATTAGCCATCATTGGGGAAAAGTGCATTAACATTGCAAAGCTGCTCACAAGCAAAGTAGCAGCACTGGCATGAAGTCTTAATTTAGCCCCTTTTGTTTGACTGCATTTCAAAACATCTAGTTACATAACAGCGTCCCATTCTTTCTGGAGGACGCTCTCCCCCTTCCCAGGGACAGGCTCCTGGGGCTCCATTGGAGGTATTGAAGGGGATGTCCTCCATGTAATCAAATTTGGGATTTGTGGAGGTACGTACTTTGGGATACTTTGCCCCTGGACCTTTTCCTGGGTGTAGTTTGCCGGCACACGTGCGCAGCTAACTGCAGAGTTGTCCATGGTGAGAGATTTTGTCAGCAAAATCTTGGCATGTGTAGACATGCCCAGCTCATAGCTGCACACATTTCTACCTTGTCGATCAGTGGCTTGTGACAGAGTTTAGTGAAGAAATGGGACTCTCAGGTTAACCACAGATGTTTGCACTCTCACTTATCTGGGGCACAGAGCCCAGCCCTGGGGCCTCTCCCTGCTGGGCGCTGCTCACTTGCCCTGAGGCTACAGCACCCAAAAGCAGGGCAGCAAGGCAGCAGTGGAGGGAGGGCCTCTGTGCTTGCTGTGCTGGTGGTTGGGTGGTGCTGGGAGGGGATAGCATTATTTGTGGTAAGAAGATAATGGACGTACACCAATCTCTAATGAGCAGAGGTGATTTTGGACTGTAGTCGAGGCCATAGGTCTCTGACTGGCTAAGGCACTGTTTAAGTGCTTGTGGTGTGCTAGTTCTTCTGTCTTTGAAAGCATCCTGTGAAATATACCCTAGTTAAATCTGAATTTCTTGCAGCAGAAAACTCTGGAAATTACGAGTGTAAGTCTGCAAATTTATGGGACATTTTTAAAAGAATGTGTGGGGAATGAAGACAAGTGATTTTGAAGCCAGAATGATCTGGGGATACAAGCAAGGCTGTGATTGCAAGGCAGGACCTTTTATTAGATCACTTCCTATGAAAAGAAAGAGGCAAAATTTAAAACACTTTTTTTTCTTTAGGTCTGAAATTGAAGTATTTTACACAAATTAAATATAATTTCTCCAGGTATGTTGACTCCAGACAATAATTTTAACAATGATTTGGTACTTGTGGTGCAAAAGAGTAGAAGGAAGGAGGCAGTATTAAGTTCACTAGTCCTGTGGGACAAAGGTGGAAAAGGGTGGTTGTTATAATTAAAACACTATTGTTGTGATTCAGAGACCATCTGACAGCCATGCAGGATCATGTACCAGTAAAGCCCATGACAACAACACTTACAAAAATTGAACTAAACGGAAGGTTTGCATTTACGTCAGATCCCAGCCAGGACAGTGGGTAGGGGAGAGGAAATTCACTGGTAAATGGAAAAGGAGCTAAGCAAAATTGGCAGGGAAAGAAATGTTGTTTTTCAGCCCACAATAGGATATGACAAACAATGGACGTAACTTACAGTTATTTATAAAAAAGGTCCTTTTGGAGCAGTGACCTTCTCACCTAACCTCTATAGATGATGGAGGTTCACCCCTTCAGGGGGAAGGGGTAAGCAGAGAATATTTTAGATTTAATGCTTCATTCCTCCCCTGTCTAGGCTATGGGAACCTGAGCCCCAGCACTGTGGTTGGTCGAATCTTCTGCATCGTGTTTGCACTATTTGGGATCCCCTTGAACCTTGTACTCCTGAATGAAATTGGGCAGCTGATGCTGCTTGGGGTTCAGCATTGTGCCCATCGCCTAGAGGAGGTGTTTCACTTGCAGGTAAGCAGTATGGACAGGCATATCTCAAAGAATAAAAAGACAGAAGACATTGTCTGGTATTTGAGAGCCTATGACTAACAAGGACAGCCTGGCTGACTGTTTGACCAAAACAGCAATAATACTCAGGAATAACTGGAAGCAAATAAATTTAGTTTATGACAGCCCTATGAGGTGTCAGATAAGGTTGTTTATTAATTGAGGGAAATTCTGTGATGAATGACTTCCCCTACAGCAACAGAAGTGATAAAGCATGTGAGCAATGCACAGTCCTAGACTATCTGGTCTGTTTATCATCAGTTTTAGTTAGAATTGCATGTGTAAGTTACATGGGAACATTTGTGGAACAGGCTTTAAACTGGCATGAATTTAGGACTTATGAAGGTGATACCCAGTCTGTGTTGGCTGGGTGTCAAAGTTTAACCTCAGCTGGCATCTAAGCACCACGCAGTTACTCACCCCTTCCCAGTGGGATGGTGAAGACAATCAGAAGAGTAAAAAATTCATGGGTTGTGGTAAAGACAGTTTAATAAGTAAAGCGAAAGTTGTGCACACAACCAAAACAAAAACTGGAATTTGTTCACCACTTTCCATCAGCAGGCAGGTGTTCAGCCATTCCCAGGAAAGCAGGACTCCATCGTGCATAACACTTACTTGGGAAGACAAACTCCATCAGTCTGAACATTCCCTGCTTCCTTCTTCCCCCACCTCTATATGCTGAGCATGATGCCATACGGTATGGAATATCCCTTTGGTCACTTGGGCTCAGCTCTCCTGGCTGTGTCCCCTCCTAAATTCCTGTGTACCTCTAGCCTACTCACTGGTGGGGTGGGATGAGAAGCAGAAAAGGCCATCACACTGTGCAAGCACTACTCACAACAATAAAAACACCTCTGTATTACCAACACTGTTTTCAATACAAATTTAAAGCACAACCCCCTACTAACTACTGTGAAGAAGATAAGCATCCCAGCTAAACCAGCACACGTGGAACAGACATGCCGTTTGTTATAGTGGAATTCAATGAATGTTTGTATGCTTTTGTGGAGTCCATCATCATATCATCATCATCATCTCCAACTGGAAACCCAGCTGGACTTTTCCTTGCTGCACTTCTTGTGACAATCTTTTTTTGTTTTCCCCTCCTGTTTTACTAGACTAAAGCTTCCTTCCTGATGAAGTCCTGTGCACTGGTAACTGGCTTGTTATTGTTCCTCCTGCTACCTCCCTTGTTATTCTCTGACAAAGAAGGCTGGTCTTATGAAGAAGGCTTCTACTATTCCTTCATTACCCTCAGCACCATAGGGTTTGGAGACTATGTGATTGGTGAGTAGTTCACATTTCCTTGCTTTCACGTACTGGCCGGCAAATCCATGATATACAAAGCTCCCCACTTGGCCGTTTGGCACCAGTAGCAATCCCCAGACCTGGTGATCAGTATGTTGGGGTGGGCATTTGACAGGTTGGAAAAGACATGATTTCTGCCGTAGCAATGCCACCTGTGGAAGAACAAAGACATGGATTCCCAGTCAATAAGTGGCATCGAAGTGGTCCCTTGAATGGCTGCACCACCAGGCAGGAGTGCTATGGTTTAATCACAGTAGTTGCTGAGGGCACACTTACCACACTCCAGTGCTTTGGCAGCCATTGGTTTTGAGCAGATGCGACTCTGCATCATCATTAACAGACAGGGACTGTTTCTTCTGTCAAAACCCTAGATAACTAGTTTCTAAAAGGCAAGTCACTTAGGTATAGACTGTCAGGCACCAGGCATTACTTAGTTTTCGATGCCAAAACCCTTTGCCAGAGGAGGTGGGATTGGATCCACACCCACTGCATTTGCTGGAAGGCAGGACACACCTCTTTGATAAAGACTTTCTCATTAAAAATAAATTGATTGTAGAAACACATGCACTCTTGAATTCCTGAGAGACAAAAAGACTAAAACATCCTATTGCAGATTTGCTATTTTCTTTTCTTCATAGCACTTGCTTGATGCTTAGACAACTTCATGGCAGTTACTTTAGAACTTGTCTGTAATGCATCAAAGTTATGATTAGAGCCTGTGTAGGCACATGTAATTAAGTTAGGAATAAAGTTAGCTTGGGCAAGGGTAGCCAGATGGAGCATGACAAAAGCTGGGTCAGCTCAGCATTTTCCTGTACTAATTTTACGGATGATGCTGAACTCTGCTACAGCAGCTTTACTTCTCAGTTTCTGGTAATACATTTGGTATTACGTTCCTTCCTCTTCCAGGTGTGCCTTCACCTGTGTAGTACCTTTCTAACTGGAATACTGCAGTAGAGACACTAGGTTTGGTATGGGAATAATTGAGTATGTCAGTTGTGGTATGTAGAGGCTAAACAATTTTGCCTTACATGTCCTGTATGTGTGGTTTATGCCTCAAAAATAAGGTTCAAGTGACCAACAGGCTGTTTCCCCACTATTGTGATACAGAGCTGGGAGGAATAACTGACCTGCTGGGAAGCACCTCTGCAGAAAAGGACCTGGCAGTCCTGATGGGCACCAAGCTGTCCATGATCCTGCAGAGTGCCTCTGTGGCTGTGAAAGCCGGTGATAATTTCAAAGTGTCTTCCAACGTTTGGTTGTTCTTGGAAGTTTTAGGACTGCTCAGGCCTCTTTTCTTTTGCTCTCAGAGACTCTCTTGCTTATATCTGGTTTAACAAGATACATACAGTGGTACATAAAACCTGCTTACCTCTCTGCCTGCAGGGACCCCTGTTACATGCTAATAGAATATTGTGGTGCTGAGTGATAAGTAGAGAAAGTAAACTGTGTGCTTGAATGTGAATAATTTCACTTTGACATGGATGTAATTTTGGATTTATTTTTCTTTCATATGGGTGATATTTGACATTCCTAAGGAGTACTAGGCTGTTCTGACACATCATGAAACATACTTACAACATCTGTTCACATGATAAGTAAATGGCATACTTGTGTTGTATATAGAAATCACTAATATTCAGTGATATTTCAACTGTCTTTGCTTTACATGTGATGTCTCCTTTGAGGCAGTCTTGATCCAATGTAGAAATGTTTTGGGTGATTCTGTTGTAGGGATGAACCCAGATCGCACCTATCCAAGCTGGTACAAGAATGTAATCTCTCTGTGGATCCTCTTTGGGATGGCCTGGCTAGCACTGGTTATCAAATTTTGCATCAACATTCTAGAGAGCTCCAGTGACTTCTGTCAATGCAACAAGAAGAACACGGAGATGGCAGAAGACTAAATGGATGGTAACAAAAATAATATGATGGGACTTCAAAATGCAGTGATCTGTGACAAAGACACAAAAAGGAAAGGACCAGTTGAATCTCACTCTTGCACAGCTCCTACAGAAGCCCTCTAGGGAAGAAAAATACCCTCGGTGTGCTGTAGGTTTTAGTGCACCAGAGATGAACTATTTAGAAATGTGTAAGTGGAGCTGCCCTGACTTGTGAATGGGGTGAAAGTTTGCTTATTGAGCTTGAAATGCTTTTATTCTGAATTGAGCAATGACAGAATGTTTCATTTGCAACACCACCAAGTATTACCAACAGGACTCCTAGCCAAAGTAGATTTATGGAAATATTACCTGGCATCCCACCTCAATCTATGAGGTAATCTTTGACAACACTAGCTGAGCAACACTAGCTGTTGTCCATTTCTTTGCATGATTCTTGCAGCCTCTAGTTATATGTATGGCACTTTGCAAATGCCACGGCCATAAAAGCAAGTGCCATTTAATGCAGGAAACAAATGGCATATTGCTAAAAGAAATGAAAAGCACTGTTTAAAGCTATCTGGCAGTCATGGCAAATGTGCACCGTCACCTATATACTTGTGCTTGTGAAAGGTGCTAACAAGGTTTTGCTCTCCAATTATTCGTACAGGGATGGCAATGAGGAAGAGCTTGTAGAGGTGCCTGATAGAAACAGGTAATTCCATTTTTTTAAAAGTAATTTCTACATCAGAGGTCTGATAACAGAAAGAGACTGGGTAGGCTATTCCTTACTTCAGAACTTATGTGGGTTCATCCTTTGAAGTATTTTGCAGACTAAATATCATCAGCTAAGTGTGGCAGTTCATTTAGATAGATTTGTTATTTTGTCACATCTTGGAAGTCAGAAAAGGAGGGCTAGAGGTAATTTTAAGAGTCAGTGGTTCCTATCTCCAATATTAACAGGGACAACTTCACTCTAGAAACAGACTGAATTTTCTTCAGCCATGCTCAAGAGATGCTATTGTGATGAACTTCTCATGTCATGAATGATTAGTGTACATGTTCTAACATCTTATGTATAATCACAAGTGTCTTTGATCTGTGGAATGACATGCTTATTTGGCCTTTGTGTCAGAAACAGAACTTGGTTGGGTCTTTTTAGTTCCATTAAATTCTCAAAAATATTTTGAAATATTATGCCATTTATAAAGGCACAGCAGAGTCTAACTCCTGGTGCTGTTTGTATTCCATTATCTGTTCTTCTCATTTTGTTATTCCTGATGTGCTATTTGCATCCTAAGTATTAACTTTGAAAACTTCACCATGGCAGCAAACCAGAATGAAGCATTTGGTTGAGCCTTCAGCTTTTGCAATGAACCAAGATTCCATGGGGTTGTTAGAGAAAAGACTGAAAAACAGAGTCCGCTGGAGTATGGGACTGAGGAATTAGAAATACCTGTAGCTATATTCACAGAAACTGAGTGAGTGAAAAGTGTACAGTCTTCAGGAACACAAGTTCTGAAACATATATTGTGAAAAAAGTGTTTCCAGAAGAGGCCAGTCTGAGTATTGATATCTGGTGGAACTGATTACAGGAAGAAATGCAGCAAAGGGATCAGCTGAATGAAATTTAGTCTGTTGACCTTTTCCTGATTGCACAGTAGTAAATGTTCTCTCAAATACTGTTTGAAGGGGCAGCAGAGATCAGGAAGGAAGGCAGTGGACCTCTTGGATCATACTGATGCAAAATAAATACATTTGAAATTTTTGAACATTGGGTAATTTCTTTAACAGCCTTTAGCATAAACTTTCCTGTTCCGTGTTTCATCTTGCTCATTTTCACTGATGGATACACAATGTATGTTTTACTGGCCTACATGAAGAACAAAGTATATTTCTTGAAATATGAGTGAATTATGATTCCACTTCACAAAATATGATACACTTTAATGCATTGCACCCTTTTTCACATGCAAAACTTAGTAAGTATAGGTGTATTGTAAAATCGGGAGGCCCAGGTGGTAGTAGGAGTTTCTGCTGTCAAAGCACAGGAATGACTATGTTAATTTGTTTCAACTTTTACTTGAAATGTCACAGACTCTGGGAATTTCTACCAACGCTGCTCTATGATGAGAAGGCTTATAGAAGAGTTGCAAAGAGTTTCTTCTCTTGAATTTGAATGTCTATTATATTAATCTCATTTAATTAATGTTCCCATGTATTTTTAGGTTGTGGATGGGGTCTTCAAATGTGCCTTAGAAGTTTAGGCACCCTGGTCCCACTGAAGAGCAGAGTTACACGTCTTTGGGCAGCTAATGTACGTTTCTGAGAGTCAAAGGGGAGAGGAACTCAAGGAATAGTCTTGAAAAAAAAGGGATAAAAACCTTCTGCAGATCTCAGTGCTTCCACTGTATGTCAGGGTTCAGCCACAGACTTAGGCATGTGGCTGGGTCTCAAGATGCCTCATTATCTGCCCCAGCTGTCCTTTCTGAGTCACTTCCTTCTGCAGCCCTGCTGCCCAGCCACTCACCACCAGCAGAGTCCTGCCACCCACAGTTTGATGTCCCATATTTTATGGGAGACACACGTGCCTCCAGAGCCACAAGTTCTTGCTTGGATCCTGGATCACCAAAAATTTTAGGAATAAATGAGTCAAATACCATCTCTGACTGGGTTCTCTGACACTGAATTAGCATGTTGTCTCTTATGAATATCCTTTTTTTGACAATTCCTCTCAGCTAGCTTTTGATGTGGACAATAGATATTAGTATATCTGAGTCCCCACAAAGTGCTGTGCCTCTGGTCTTTCTGTTCTCTATAAAGCTGTGTTGTGGTTAAATGATATGAATGTATGTGTTCCCAGAGGGATGGGAAGAAAGTGGAGTTTTGCAACATCACAAAAACATCATTATCAATGTGTCTACTATACCAAAATATGAAAGGTTATCTTCTCAAGGGTAAAATAAAGAAAACAAAAGCATGGTCCTGTTATCATTCTTGTCACAGCTGACTTGCAGCCTTCTGTAGTCTGCATTGGAAAATTACAGATGCTGCTTGATTGGTTTTTTTGTCTTTCTGTTCAGATAAGTATGCAGTTTTTATTAGTAATTTCAAATTAGACTTCCACTGCTATTATTCTCTGCATGTCAGTTTTTCCTTATTATCCTGTTTTCTTCCTTGGGAAGAGCAGAGGTTGGAAACAGGTTTGGTTAGTAGTGGTAGTTGTAAATATTTATGTAACATCAATCTCCAGAGGCTTTTTCACAATCACATAGAGCATAATGTGCTTCTGACCTTTATACAGTTTCCCAGGAAATAATCCCTTGAAGCAAGAAAATAGAGAGGGAGCTATCTCCCCTACTTCAAGGACAAGTTCTGGCTTCAGCCTCAGTGTTTCTTACGCTGGCTCTTTCCGCTAGGCCAAAAGAGATGTTTACCCCTTGGGGAGATGTGCCCAGAAGTCCGTAACAGGATGTCACAGCAACGTAGTACAGCCTGCTCAGAACTGCACAGTTTTTGTCTAGTTGACTACAGTATTTTGAGGTCCCTGGACTTGAAAAAGGAGGCTCTTTTCCCATGATGGTCTATGGCTTCAGAAAAACTCCAGGATGGTATTTTTCTTGCAGTGTATGGCTGATGATATCTTGTCTTAGAACTGATATCCCAAGTCAGTTTAGAACTGAAATCTGTTAGCCTAGAGGAGGTTCAGGGGGATGTCATCAATGTATCTAAACATCTGCAGGGAAGGTGTGAAGAGGATGGAGTCAGGCTCTTTTTCAGTGGTGCCCTGTGACAGGGAAAGAGACAATGGACACAAATTGAAACACCAGGAAACACTTTTTCACTATAAGGATGACCTGACACATATTCCCTGGAGAGGTGGTAGTGTCTCCATCCTCGGAGATCTTCAAAAGTGATCTCTAGGTGACCCTGCTTGAGCAGGGGAGTTCAACCAGATGATGTCCAGAGATCCCTCCCAACCACAACCATTCATGACTATGCATTTTAAGTTGAAACCATCCTCCTCCTAGTAGTCCACTGTACACAGCCTTCCCTTCTCTCCTGACTGTCTCCATTAACATCCAGGCTGCACTGCCAGCAGGTCTGGTAGACCTTCCTGCAATTTTGTAGATGCTAATTATTTTTTATCTCCCAGTCAGTAATGCATTTATAAGAAGGGTGGTACAGAGCAAATACAATTATTTGGGGGGAGGGAGGGTGTCTCATCCATATGTTAGATACCATTGTACTATTCCAAAAATGTGCAATGATGTTCAGCTTTTCAGGTTGGTATAGCCTCCTGTCAGTGTTATCTCTCTGCCTGCAAGTTCCAGAAGAAGGATTCAGTGCTTCATCTCTGACACGCTTCAGGTAAGGCAAACCTCATTTGGGTTTACCCTTTCTAAAGTAGAGGCTTACATTGGCACAGGTGGCTACTTTCCAATTGAATTAGGGCAAAATTTTTATGTATTGAGGTCTTATAAGCTTGTCATCCATGTAAATAAATATTTTGTCTGATGGAAAAGGTGGATGCAATAAACAAATAGTCTTTTTCAGTACTATTATGCCATGTCCTAGGGAACTGTGTGCTTGATAGTGTTTCCCCTTCCAGTGGTCCTGGCTGTGGGTGAGGTAGCATCAGGGCAGATAATTTTTGGTTTTGCCTCTGAGCACCTTTTTGGTCTTAGAAGGTTTCTTCTTCTTCTTTTTTTTAATATCTCAAATAAGTACGTGGAAACTTACAGTTGAAATGGAGTTGGGTCTGAACATCTAGGCAGCTGTCATGCTGGATGATCCTGGGCAAAGATTCAGAGGTTTCTCAGAAAGATGGATGATTACAATGGAGCAATATCCAGGAAAATCTTCATTTCTCAGGACTGAGATTTAACCGGATGTTTAGGACAGGGATTTTTTCAGAGAGAAACTGATAAATGTTTAAGCTAGTACTAAACAGGTAGAGAGGATCTCTGGTAGCTCTTAAGTCAATGTGTGTTGCAGTAAGAGCCACTGAAAAGCTGTCACTGTTGGAGGAGACAGCAGCAACATGTATTATCATACTCTTAAACTGTTTATATTAATGTAAGTGAGGATGTGGTCTTCAAAACTTCCTTTCAAATTTTGAGCTAAGGTACCTTTATTTTTAAGGGAAGTTGTACAAGAAAACATTCCTAGTAAAAAATTGATAGATCTATATTGCTTGAGTCTAGGTACTGGAGCTACCTCTTGAGGCAGAAGCAATGCAGTGCAAATTAGAGAGGCTTTGAAAATGTTTTAATTTTTGTGGTAATATGTAGCCTGTTTCGTTGCTGGAACTGAGTTAAACTCACTGGAACATAAGATTTAGTTCTCGAGTAATACGAGTTTCCAAAATCTCTAAATTAAAACAAGGGCATGCTTACCAAAGAAAGCTATAACAGATTAAAACAGAAAGGGAAGGAAAATAACAGGAAAGAAAATGTTGAGGAGAGAAGGCTGTGGAGTTTATTACTCATTTCTAAGGAACCTGGTTATCAAATTTCAGGTTCATACTTTTTATCTTCTTTTTTTGGTAATGCCTTTAAAAGTTATGTCTTAAATAAATGAATCCAACTGTATTTAGTTAGTGATTATGGAAATGTTTCAGACATCCATGTATCTGAGTGAATAGGAAGGCCAATGCATAAATGTAGGGGTGTACAAACCAGCCCCAGAGGCAAAACTGAAGAAGACACAGGTGTGGAAATTGAATAAGAAGGCACACGGTGAGGATAGCATCAAAAAGGAAGGATTAATTAAGGCAAGGAGAAATCCAGCGAGGCAGCATTTGCCCAGCTGACTGTGGTAAATGAGAAATGGGTCTTTGAGGGAACTTTCAATATAATTACAAATTAGAAGTAACCTAATCTGGATAACTAGTGATCAAAAAATCATGATTGTACCACGACTGCTGTTACTTGACACATAATTCTATTACAGGTTGGAGTTGCAAGGCTGTTTTTAACACATTTCCGTTCTCCAGGTTAAAGTTGTTAATCGCTTTTCGCACTAATCTTTTGGATCTGCTGAGTTAGAACACTATTGTGGTACTAATGATCCTCTGCAGCTCAAACTGACAAACAGGGTGTCTTCCAAATACAGGTTTAAATCTGTTGATTAAGGTTTGGTTAGAATGTAAAAATGCACATTTTACGAAGTATAGTACAGAAAAATATATTCCTAGAAGGCAAGTGGGATGGGTGACTGCATGCTGTACTGAAAGTATTGTAAAAAGTGCCTGGCTTCTTGGTTTTGTTGACAACAAAGCACAATGAGTTTAATTAGTTATGGACTTTAAAATAAGGGAGAATTGCTTCTTAGTAATCAATGAACGTAAGAGAAGACTTGAATGCAACACAACCTATTTGGGTGCACCCAAAATAAAGCCATGTCTCAGATATTATTTAATAAGACTGAAGCGTTGAGACCATTTGGATGAGAGGACTTTTGAAGTCTTACAGCACCTTGATGTCCAGGGATTCCAAAAATGCTGGGTTATACTTTTCTGAGTCTGCCCTTTGAATTTTGAACTCTTACTGCAGTGCACAACATTGTGTCTCTGTGTTTGCGTGAAAGAGAGAAAGAGAATGTGCTGCTAGTGTTGCAAATTGTGTTATGGTCATATTAATTCCTACAGTACGTTCCCCATATGGCTCCCACTGCTTTCCCAGCAAATAAAACAATATTTCATGATTTCTTCTTCATAAACCATTTCTTTCTTATCATTTTTTCTGGTCTTGCTCCTGTCTAATCAGTGTTTTCAATCATGAATCACATAATATTCTGAGTTAGAAGGGACCCACAAGATTCATCCAGTCAAATTCTTAAGTAAATAGCTCATACTGGGATTGAGCTGCAACCTTGGCATTATTAGCACCATGCTCTAACCAGCTCTGATCCTACATTAGTTTCCTCAAAAGTCCTGAGCCAAACTCAGCTCTGCTCCTCTTGTATTTCCCGTGTGCTCAAATCCTTCTCCTGTGCCAGCTATGCATAGCAGAGTCTTCTCTACTGTGCTGGGGCCAGGACTGTATGTAATGCAAAGAGAAGGGGCAGGAGGAGAGGGTTTGCAGGAACTACTTTTCCTACTCCCGCTCTCTTAATGATGTTAACTATAGGATCCCAGCTCTGAGAAGGGCTGAGATCTCCCCAATATCTGCACCAGTTCTGGTCTGCTGGTCTTTACCTTGAGGGGAGTAAGGGGGTCCAGACAGTCTCAGGTGATTGGCTTGCTTTCAGGTTGGTTGTAATGTACAGGAAAGCTGCAGCTTTTGTTGTCAGCTGCAGCCATGCTCCAAGCTCATTTGGCATGTGGAGAATTTGAAGGAATGGCAACACTTAAGATCTTCAGGAAAAGCCTGGAGGAAGGTGGTGATGGCTTCACACAAGTTTGTCTTCCTTTTGAGAGAACACTAACTGTAGTTATCCAGGAAGTGCCACGCGGCAAGGAGTGACCCCGGGAACTGAGCCCGAAATAGTTCTCTCCATGGATTCTCTTGAGATCCAGCAGCTCTGGATGTTATTGCTATTTGTTCCATCATAGTGTTGCCTTTGGAGTTCAGAACAAAATGTTTCAGCTGAGCAATGCATTGAAGGCACAAGGATTGAATCTGAGGATATCTTTTGATGTGACATAAAATTAATGATGACAGCTAGTAGCCACAAGAGAGTGTACTGCATAATGTTCTTGTTATGACTCTGGACTAAAACTTTTGAAGTTTAGAACCTGTCCCAGAATTTCTTCATGATTTCACCAATGAGGACATTTACCACTCTATCTGCATCACCCCTATATAACCTCTAATTCTCAGGACAACAGTACAATATTCCCTGCTATGCATGGAGTAGCTAACAGAGGAAGTCACTGAATCCAGAAAATAATTAAAGGAACTAACCAAGCCAGTAAAAAAAAAAAATAAATAAAAGGGGGGAAAAAAAAAGCTGAACAGGTGAACCCCACTTTTAATCATAGTGAAGTACCTTTGTCTGGACTAGGTCCAAATGTTAGGTGTAAAGCCAGTGCTTTGTCTTGAAAAAAAAATGGAATAAAGTGCTTGGGACTGGTATCTGGGAAGGAGGGATCTGTTTTCAAGTCTTTAGTCTGACTCAGGTAGGGCAGGCCAGCAGTATGACATGATTGCCACCTACTTAAGGTTCATGGGCAGGCCATCTCAGCCACTCTTAAAGTTGTTTCACTGCTCATAAATTATTAACTTGGCTGTGAGGTACAGAACTATTAGCTATCCTCTCTCTTGCTTCATGAATCACTACATGTGTAAATCTTTATGTGTATTTACTCCTTAGGGAATTACTACAATAGGAAGCAAAAGAATATCCAGTTTGGATAGCAGTAGCCAGTGGTGTGAAGAATTGCCATCACAGGTGTCTCCAAGTTAGCTTTCATCAGTTTAGATGGTTGTTGCTTCTCAGGCACTGTAAGAACATCTTGGTGTTAGATGGACTTGTCCCATAGTGGAGCCCTTTGCCTTAAGAATGGTAAACATCTTCCCCATATAATGTATGGCAATATTTAGAGATGTTTCTTTACCAAGGAGTTGTCCATGTGAGCTTGCAAAACAAGAAGAGAAAACAGCAAAGGATAGATACAGAAGTAGCTGACTGGCATTTCCACACAGAATCCAGCCACAATTTCTTTGGCAAACACCTACCTGCAACTTTTCTGTTTGTAGAAACCCAACAGAGACACCTTAAAACAGCCAGCAGCTAAATTGTTAGGGAAGTAATTTAGGTTAAAGCACTGCATGTCCATATTTTAAAGGATTTAAATCTGTAGGATAGTAAAGGCCTCAGGCTAAGTGGAAGTTGGTCTTTCTGAGTCTCACTTGCTAAGTACTTGTTGCAGGGATAGAGAGCCAGTGGTTCAATCTATTGCTCGCTGGTGAAAATTTGGGGGTTGTGAGGAGGTGGCATTTAGGATCCATTCCTGTGAATGTTAAATAGTTACACCGAGGGGAACAAGTGTAGAGACTGAAAAAGATTTAACTCAAGGTCCATTAGCGACTCCAGTTCAGGTGGGGCAGAGCCTTCAAATCTTGGCCCCAGATCCCAAGTGGTCACCTGCTGAGTAGCTAGTAGCAATTTTGAGAGGATCACTAGCCCCTAAATAGAGCATGGAGGCACCTACAAAGCACTTGCTACTGGAGAGCCCTGAGTATTAAGCTCTGCTAAACTCAGTCAGGTTACATCAGAACTAAATGACCTGTTTTAAAGGATGTAGCTGTACATACAGCTGGAACAACTGTGCAATGCCATTACACAAATAAATGACGTGCAGAAATAAAGTCCCAACCTGTGGGTGGGTGAGCAAGTTTCTCACCTATAATCTTCCTCACCATTTGCTTTGCAATAAAAGGGAGCTGTCAGAGACTGCCAATGGGAGCTGTGTCTCCCAGCCTTGCCCTCCCTTATCATATTTCTGCAAAGCCAGCTGATTAAGCAGCGTCTGCTGTGACTGACCTTGTATCTGAGGTCAGTCAGAGACCTGCAGAGCAACCTGTTGATTCACTCTAACAGACACAGGCAGTAACTTTCAAGTTTGCAGCCCTCAATGCCCTCACTCAGATGGGCATGGGAGAGGTACTTTAGGTCTTGGTTTAGATGTCTGTTAACTTGCCATACAGTTCAGCATGTTGTGGTGGCTCAGGGCAATTTTAGCCTGAGAAAGGAGGGATGATGAAACTGTGCCTGCACACACACACACACACACACAGGTGTGCACAATATGGCAGGAGCAGGATTTGGAAAGCAATAGGATATGTCTATGAGGAACAGTGAAGTAGAATGGAGGAACATAAGGTCATATTGTAAGAACATGTGTTTCTGGAGTAATTCAAACCTTATCAGCACGAGGAAGTATTTGCCAGTGTAACTTCATTGGTATTGCTGTACCAGGAAACCCTCCTAGCAAGTATAAAGCTTGTATTACTTTCCACAAGGAAATAAAGGCTTATCTTGTTGGAAAAACTGTTGTATTCTGGCCGAACACAGGCTGGCAATCTTGGAAGGAAAAGTAAGACCTCTCTTTATCTTTTCACTTCTCTGTAAGTCAACTTCAATCACGAAATGGAATTAACGTTTCTTATTCTATAGCTCCCAGGAATACCGAGAGAAGTCACTACTTAAGCTTTGTATAACACTTTCCAAAAGAAGATTTCTAATGCACTCTACTGATGCAGTGGTGTACTGTTTGCATGCTGTGAGTACTTACACAACCCCTTAAGACTGCCTGTTGCCTCTAGCTGGTGGCAACAGTTGAGGAAAATTAGATGTGGTCTGCCAGTTACTCGGAGATTATCTAGTTCCCAAACACTGAATTTCTATGGGGAAAAAAATGTTTAATCACACCATAAGCTTAATTAGCCTTGTCATGCTAAGCTCAAGCTAGTGCATGTGGCTGTAGGCATGTGGTCCTGTGTGATATGCCAGAGGCAGCTTTGGTAAAATATTTTGGTGTACAAGAAACCCAAGGGAATCACTGTCACTGCACAGATACCACAGAACAGTTTCATTCTTCCTTCTGCTTCTGCTGTTCTTTAAAATGCTTAGTTTGCCTGAAAAGGGCACTGTAATGTAGCAGACTGATTTGTTAAAGATCAGGGAAATAATTAATCTCAGCCAGTATTAGACATCTATACACAAATTAATCAAAGGACTTCATGATTTTTCTGACCCACTTCTAGAATAAGATGGATTTCCCCTAATAGTGTATGTCATTCAGTTGGTTTTACATGAGACCCCAGCACTGTGCACGTTCACATGGCAGATGAATCACATCCTAGAGGTCTTTACCCACCCTGCACCTAGGCCTCTGAGTAGTCTTCTGTGTGGATGCTAATAAAGCAATCACTTTTGCTTTTATTTTGGGTCAGTTTCACATTTTGGTATTCAGGCACTTGGCAGCTGTGTAATGTTTGGTTTGCAAACATTCCCCGGGAAGGGCTCAATCCAAGCCAATTATTTTCTTTACAAAGAGATAAAAACTCAAACATTTTTCTTTACTCTCACATTTTGTAAAACATTTTTTTTGTTTTTCTACCCCAAAAAGGCACAGGCTCAGCTCCTGTACCCTTCATATGTTTAAAGATCTTTTCTTTCCACACTTTACTCAGGATTATTGTGTGGCCCTATGCTCGATTTTTATGGAGGTGGAAGTATATTTAACTCTTCTTTAGCAGGCCAGACATTTTAGAAGCTGGAAAAGGCATGGGCACATCCACCCTGTGCATGACAGGCACATGGACTAAGGCTGACCTATTGCTGCCTAAGCTGGCATGTCTGAATGATGCACAGCAGCTCCATGGAGAAGCTGGCTTTGGTGTGAAAGCAGCAGATTTCCTAGGAAAGGTGCTCCCTTCCAGGTGCTGTGCTGCACTGGGACCCTCACACTTTGGGCTGCCCTGCTGCTGGGTGCTTTGCTAGGTGATGTAGACGTGGCAGCAGCCACCACGTAGCACTGCTGTCACCCCTGCTTTGTTGCCATGCAGTGGAGAGTGCTGTTCTGAGCCTCCAAAGAGGAATCACAGGGAGTGTTTAAAGCCAGCACTGTCTCTGTTTATAAAAGCCAGGTCTCAGTTCAGCTGTTTTCCCACTGAGAAGTTCTCCATTAAACTGCCAATCCAGTCTTCATGCTTCCTCCCACTCATGAAAGTCTAGAGATCAAGATAATCTACTTCCAAGATAATGGAAGAATACTAAATATATGCCAGACACTTGATGGGATAAATGAGCATATTGTGATTAAAGGAAGTGAATCATATCTTCAAACAATGTAAATTTGTACAAACTTACCTCAGCCAAGAATGTATGCCCACGGTCATATTTTCAATTGGAATTGAAAGTTAACTAATAAATGGGAGGGATTTAGGTAGCAGGTCAGTCTGGCTTGCCCAGTCTTTCTCATGCTTGAGGCCAGGTAGGAGCTCTGGGCTATTTCCACTTAAGCCCCAAGTCTCATAGTGGTATCTTTCACATTCCTGCTGCAGGAGGAACCCCTTTCATTTCCACTTCCACTCTTCCTTTTCTGCACACACAGCAGCTGCTACATCCACTGAAGGAAGAGAGATTCCCTGTGATGCAAAGCAGGCACTGAATCTGGACAAGACCACTTACCTGTTTGAAATAGTTTGGTCAGTCTATGCTGTTGTTCAAGAAGTGTTTCATCTGGGATGTTCACATTCTCATTTGCACAGTTAGCCCAAATAATAGGGGAGCTTGTAAGGCAGCCCAAGAGTGGCTTTCCACTCATTGATGAGTCCCTCTGTACCCTGAGCAGTTTCTCTTTTTTAATCAAATGGTTTCAAACTAAGTATTTATCTGACCATATAATCCAATACTCTGCTTTTCAGAAGAAGCTGGACAAACCTGTCTTTTATTTGGTTTCTCCAGTCTCTCTGAGGGCAGAGATACAAGATAAAGGAGTATATCTGTATTGATTCTTTCTTAGTTTTCTGTACTCCATATAGAGACTGTTGAAAGGCTTTACTACTCTGTATCTTTTGAGCATAGACTTCTCCTGCATAGAATAAAGAATGAGTAGAACAAGGCCTGCTGGATGACTCTCAATGACTAAGAAAGACACCAATTCTAGCATTATCAGAGATGAAGAAAGCAGGTGAGAAGGAATCAGCTCAAAGATAACACCATTAGATCCCAAAAGCAAATAATGCTATCTGCATAGATTAAGTGTTTTTGGTTTTTGTATGGTTACGTCATTTGTTTTTTTTTTTTTTTTTGTAATAGATGCATCACATAGTTTAGTCTCTTCTATTTTTTTCAGCTAAAATGTTTTCAATATTTTCTTTAAAGATAATTTTCCTCACGTTGTTAGAGAATGCAGAAATCAACATGATGGGCTTGTTTGATGCTGATGTCACACTGAACAGACCTCTGGCATTATGAAAAGTGCCAATTTAATTGGAAAGATCTAATTTTCCATTTTCTGGATCTGTGAAATGTGATTTTAAATATAAATGAGAGTCAGACCCAAGGGGATTATCCAGATTTATTAATTTAAATTATCATCAGTGTCTTAGTGGATGCTCTTGTGTCAGTTTCTAAGTGATTTTTAAGGTGGATAGATTGGGAAGTAGACAGATAGATGTATGAGCAGGTTAGTGGGTGAAACATGAGCATAGCTCAGAAGTCGTGGTTGCCTAAACGGGATTGCACAAATGGAGGGAGCTGCTGGATGCAGGGATGCAAATTAAGCCACTGTGAGCAGTGGTGGGTTTAGATCCATCCCCCTTCTCTTGATCAGCCCACTAAAGATGGAGCTGTCCCTGGGACCTGAGATAGGTTGCTATCCCTCTACTAAGGTTTCAGCTATGGAATTGCTGTGAGCTCCCTCACTTGACATAGTGCTGCCTTGGGGGGAAGGCCTGTCATTCAGGGCTGCCCAGGCATTACAAAGCCACACAGCAGCTGGGTTCTGAAGGCTGTTCAAGGATGTTTTGTGTAATGAGAACCTGGTAATGAGATCGAAGAGCAGCTACTCAGAGGTGAGGTGAAGTAATGCCAGTGGCAAAGTGCACTGAGATTGGTGAGGTGGTGGTGAAATCCAACTCACCCTGTCTTCTTGCAGAGTTTAGAAGTGTTATGAAGTGAAGATGTGAGGCAGTATTTCCCAGCTTGAAAGGATGTAGGTTATCCTGGCTGTAAAATGCTTTGGTTTCATTTGAATGGTTTCTATAAACAGCTACAAATATGTCTCTCTTTCCCCACTGCTCGATTTACTGATGCCACCCTCAGGCCTGCTGTTATCCCACTGCTAACTGTTACAGGTCTCAGTGGCTCTGAAACAAAGACAAAACACCCTGTTTATTGGAGCGGGCATCTCAGAAGCCATTTTCCATTACTTTCAGTATGACTGTTCTTTCCCTCTCATTATAGATCTTTTGTAGCCGTCCAGCATAAAGGTTACCTGATCCAGGCTTTTGCCCACCTCTGGTGGGAATTTCATGATACTCTGGGAAGAGGGGGTGCTTGAGAGAGTCAAGAGATGTACAAGCTGTCTTGCTGTTGGGGAAATCGTATGTACTAGCTGTGAATCACTTAAGGTGATTTGTGAGTGCTGGCTATGCCTGCTCGTGCGTTATCACAGTGCTGCCTGCAGGATCTGGCTTATGTTGTATTTTGTATTGTACTGTTGTTTGTGAACGCTGGGTTATCATGGATTACTTTATTATTCCGTGACATTCATGCACACACATGCAGGCAAGCCAGGTATCAGTTTGGATCCTATTTTCTGTTATCAAAGCATGCATGCCTACATGTAAATCTACACTTAAAAAACCTGCATTCATACACTAAATCTCAGTTTTCTCTTTGCCTACTTTACTTGAGGCAGAACATGTCTTGTGTTAATCTCAGCAATGTGTTACAGAAAGATGAGTGCAAACCAGTGAACTGTGTGGTTGGCTGGTAGTTTAGAGGTCTGGATTCTGTTCTCTGTTTTCATTTTGACCTGGTACTTGACCCTAGGACCTCTCTTTGTTCATCTTGTCTATTCGGATTGATGGGTTTCACTCAAGTTTGTACTGGATGGAAGTACTCAAGTCAAGGGAATCAGGGTTTCAGGGTAAGTCTGCATTGCAGTTTTAAGCTTTGTTCCTGCCTGTGCATTTGCCTAAACCCACTACTGTGCCTGCACAAAAATCTTGCTTATGTGGCTTGGATTAAGTGATAAAGCTCAAGCTATTCCCGGCTGCTAATCAGTGAATTCCTGAGAGTGCCTTTTGTTATGTATTCTTGGCTTGACAAGAACTGTTGGCTAAAATTACTTGTCTCCCAAGGCACCATCCTGTGCCCGGGGTCACAGGACCTGCTGGTTCCTCCAAGCAAGAGCCAAGTAAGCACAGCAGGCACCAACATTATTTGTGAGATACATACATACATTTCTCTACAAGCAGTGCAACCTTTGTCATGCAGTCATGGGCCCGTGTACCTCACTCACATAACAAAGTGAAGCATCCTGGTGTGAGTGCAGGAATTTCAGAGCTGTCCCCCTTTCTCCTGCCCTCTCACTCACAGAAGTGGTGGAGGTGCTGTACCAGGTCCGGAGTCCTGCAGAGTCCTTCCAAAATGCTCCCACCAGACTGGGACCCACCCCACAGTGAGCCTTTTCCTCATTTTTAGCTTATGTCTGCTAATTAATATGAATTACTTCAGCTTTGAATAACTTTAGCAAATAAATGTACTGGTTTGATATAAAGACCATTTATCTCCCAAACTTTGGAATAGCTGAGTGTTGCAAAAGTTAAGTCTTTCACATCCGTGACTGGTGCTCATGGTTTGAGCTGGTTTGAGTCTCTTTTCTTGGCAAGGTAGTACAGGAGTTGTTCTTCCATAAATTTCTAAACAGTTTAATAATATTTTAAGAGGATGTGATTCACCGCTCTCGTTACTAGGCAGTTTTTGTCAATAGTCAATAATTATTGCTGGCAAACATCAAGTGTTTCATGTCTGAAAACTAACATTTTTGCTGCCCCCAGTTTCTCAGCTAGTGTATGAGAATACTTAGTGTGCCTGTGCCAAAACTGTGATTGTTGATGACAGTTTTGCTGATGAGTTGAGATGTAGGAAGATCCACCTGAGCACCCTTATTTGTCCACACGTTACTTACACACATGTTTCCTTACACTGCTACATAGGGGCCCTGAAAATTCAAGATACAGATCTGATCAGTGATGTGGTCTATCCATGTGACAAACATCTGTTATTCACCAGAGTAATTTAATCACTCTTTTTAAAGTTATTTGCCCACTGGATTATAATTTAACCTTTATCTGGGATTGTGAACCAGGAACCTGAATGATGACCGTGTGGTTAAGGAAAGTAAATGGTGTTTCCTCATTCCTTTCAAGTGGTTGGGCAGAAAATTTGTATTGTAGCTTTTGTTTAGCTTGTGTACTCATAAGCCCTTCTCCCTCTCTTGCTCTGAACCACAGTTCATGTGGTACTACCAACACCATTAAAAATTAGATTATCCAAAAGGACTGCTTCTCCAGGAAAGGGTGGACAGCCAAAACCCTTTCCCTCAGAGCTGACTGGCTTCTGAATGGTGCATTCTTAGAGCATGGCAAGCTGCAAGAAAGAAACCTACTTAAAAATGCCTATAAAACTGTCCATCGGGTGCCCTTTATTTTGTGGGTGCTTGGAAGAATGAACGGTTCAAAACAAGGTTCAGAAAATCAGATCATATTAGTTGTAGCTTGACATCAGTTAGGTTAGGTCTGGGGTTCCTATTTCTTGTCTTTTTCTAGGTCAGAGACTTTCCTGGCTGTGAAAAGCCTCAGATCAGTTCTCTGAATTGTTTTTCATTACATTTATGTGCAGTCTGAGACTTTTGTTAAATTGATTTTCAAGATACTGAGAATTAATTTAATTTTTTTATTGTCTGTGCTGCAAGTACACATTATTTCCTAGGAGCCTGGCTAGCTGTAAGTGACCTCAAGGCTGCAAAGTCAATATTACAGATAGGAGTAAGACTCAGAAATCCTGTCTCCATGACAGTTCTTCCAGTCTTAAACTATTGCTTACTCAGCCATGTTTTTTGCAAACATATGTTATCCAGATTTCTTTAATGACAAATATCCTGAAAATTTTTTTAGAAAACGTTAGCCTGCTCCCATGCGTTTTCATTCTGCTTTGTAGGCCAGATCAATTTGTAGGCCAGATCAATTCTAATACCCAGGGAAGTTGTTCATGGGAAGAAAAACCCTCATTAACCTCAAATTAGACACAACTGATGAGATTTTTAGTTACAATTATATCAGTGAAAGCTAAATGACAATCATGTGATATTACAAGTACCTGGCAGAGGGAGGTGAGATTCACCCAGTGCAGACACAGCTGAACAAGATACTAAGTGCCCGTGATAGTTAATGGAGAGAAAAATGATATGCCTGGGGCATGATTAATTTAATTCCCAAGTTGTTGATGAAAGGGCAGATAAATTTGACTATAAAAGTGAACTTAATATGACTACCTTAGATAGAGATTCACATCACAAACATCTAAAGGTGATGAGAACCCTCAGAGAATGAGATCCCACAAATACAAATGTGAATACAAATGTGGAGGTCACCCTGCAAAGTGAACTCCATAGTGCCAGAGCCCACAGTCAGGAAAGAAATTATTATGCTGGAGAAGTCACCACCTGCAAGGCCCACAGTCAAAAGCTCCAGTGTGTACAGGAAGCTGTATTAAAATGCCAATGATAAGATTTGCAAGATGCCTGCTAGAAAAGCAATCTGTTGTATAGGCTGAAGGGTCTTTGGTTATCTACTGAGTTGATTATTTGAACAAGAACAAAGGTCAGCAGGGTAAGGCCATGCAGGAACCTTGCATGAGAAAAGCCCTTTAGTCAGACTAGGGCACTATGTTTATGAGACTGATACACCCAGCCTGTAAATGCCTCCAAGCCAGAGATGCGGGTGGGAAAGCCATGTGAGCACTTGCATGTGTGAGGATGTGGTGTTCCCCAAAGCAGTGACAGTTTTTCCTCCCTGCCCACATTATGAATTAGTTGTATTCCAAGGACACTGGGGCTGCTTGAATGGGATTTCAGATTCCTATCGGTTGTTGCACTCCAGACTGCCATTTCCCTCTCTCCATCCCCTCCATATCCCAGGTTTCAGTCTCTGTTCCATACAGTGATTTATGTGTCCCAGAAAGACTAAAAGGAAGCTCCTGGGCTTTTTCCATGGAGAACAAAACGTGCCCATTTGTAGTCACTGTAGCCCTGCAAGCAGCAATGGCTGTACCCTTTGTGAGTGTGGACAGATGCTGGTGCAGCTGGCTCCCGCTGAGCTCTTTCATGCCACGACTCCATCGCCTGCATCCAAGTCCGTATCTACCTGCACCCATGTTAATGTGACTGACGTTAATTCAGGCACTGCTGCGTGAGTTTCAGTGATGACAGCTCAGGTGTGCACTCCACCTGGAAACTTTACCAGTCCAGTTGCTGATGAGCTGCCTCCTGTCCCCGCTCTGTGAACACTGTTCTGACTTCCACAACAACCTGACTGCTGAATCAGCTTCGTTGACAGGAACTTTTGACACCAACAGGACTTGGTAAGTCAGCTAAGGCAACCTGTTTGTGGTGTCCTGCTGAGTGGTTTAATGCCTTGACATGAAGACTGGGTGGGATTTTTACCTTGGAGTGTTAGTTGTTCTGTTGCCTCTTCAAGTTTACCTGCCCTACACTTCTGTCCCAGCCCTGCCACACTAGGCAGAGGGGTAGGTGTGAGATCTGGCTGTTTGCTGTAGTGGTTCAGTAACCTAAATATTCTTGACCAATGTCTTCATTATCAGTGTGAGCTGAGTTCCTCTGGTATTCTAGACAAATCTAGCTACCACAACAAGCCTTTCATGCAACCACATTGCGGCAAGAGTACTCAACAGGCCAGAAGGGATCTAAGCCAGTAGTTCCCAGATGCCAGACTTGTGACCCATACTGTGAAAGCAATCTCTGTTAGGAGGTTTGCTGTGCTGAGGAGTGACTGCTGCAGCTCTCCTAATGGAGAGAGGCTGGCATGGTGCCGAGCACAGGACATGACTGGTGAGCCAGCTACAGATCATGCCCTGGGGTCCCAATCAACAGTTTTGGATGACATTTTGGGATGCCAGCATAACACTTCGTATCCTGGAGTTCTGAACCATCACTCTGGTTTCAGCTCATTTCTATAATTAAGAAAAAAATGAAAATAGCAGATCAAATTGACCCATGTGTGTTCTTTAAGAACCATTAGAGACTGGTAATGCTGTAAGAGTCTTCCTGAGCACAACAGAGATTTGTCTGTTAACAAGAACTTTATAAAATCTTCATTATCACCACCTACCTACCAGGGGAGCTAACAATTTCACACCCTTTTTATTCTTAGCTGCACATGATACCCTCTTAACAACAATTTAAAAATAACTGCAGGAAGAACTGAATCACACATAATTTGAACAATTAGAAGTGACAAGCTGTTTTTCTCATCTAGTAAAATATGTCCATTTGGCATACTTTGCTGTCTAGCAGAGCTCTTTTATTCACACCACTCCAGTCTCTAAGGAAGACAAGCTATTATTATTATTATTATTATTATTATTATTATTATTGTTCCATTGAAGAAGTGGACATCTGTACTTTCAACAAGATTAATATATTGAATACACCAGAGTTATTTTATAGACCCTTCATTTGTTGTCATGAAGCAGACCCAGGAAACTGAAGACACAAGGGCAAGCCAAGCGAGTCCTTGTGAAAAGCCTCCCTCCTTGGTCCACAGAGCTAGCCAAACAAAATGAATCAGCCCTCCTATGTGTAGCATCTCCTATTTATAAACTTGTAACAGCATTTGCTCCTGAACTTTAAAAAGTTTAAAGGGTTTTGAGAAGAAAGCACACTCCATGTCAGAGGTGGCACAGCCATTCTCTAGAGAGCACAGGGGCCCCGAGTTGAGGATGTTACATACTTGTTATACCTGCCAGCTTTTTTTTGTTTGTTTTATTTTCTTCTATGAACAGTAAACTTCAGGTTTCTTGCTGAGCACCAAGCTTGACCTAAGAGGCAAACGGAGAGCTGGGACCCCCAGAGGGCTTGCAAAGACCTGATGCCTAAGGGTGCTTAAAGCTTAACTCCTATGGCTTTTTTCCTTGGAGACCTACCATAAGGCATAGCTTTAAGCTTTATCACTTTGAGAAACGAGCCACTTGCATCTCATTTTTAAGGATACATATGTGCCTAAAAAGGCTGGTAAGTAGTTAGTGAATATTTACTCACTAAGAGTAATTTTGTATTTAACTTCTATCAAGCAAATGTCAAATGACTTAATGCTTTGAAAAATCCTAGAAAGAAGATGTCTGAATGGATTTACAGNGTGATGACAGCTCAGGTGTGCACTCCACCTGGAAACTTTACCAGTCCAGTTGCTGATGAGCTGCCTCCTGTCCCCTCTCTGTGCACACTGTTCTGACTTCCACAACAGAGGGGTAGGTGTGAGATCTGGCTGTTTGCTGTAGTGGTTCAGTAACCTAAATATTCTTGACCAATGTCTTCATTATCAGTGTGAGCTGAGTTCCTCTGGTATTCTAGACAAATCTAGCTACCACAACAAGCCTTTCATGCAACCACATTGCGGCAAGAGTACTCAACAGGCCAGAAGGGATCTAAGCCAGTAGTTCCCAGATGCCAGACTTGTGACCCATACTGTGAAAGCAATCTCTGTTAGGAGGTTTGCTGTGCTGAGGAGTGACTGCTGCAGCTCTCCTAATGGAGAGAGGCTGGCTTGGTGCCGAGCACAGGACATGACTGGTGAGCCAGCTACAGATCATGCCCTGGGGTCCTAATCAACAGTTTTGGATGACATTTTGGGATGCCAGCATAACACTTCGTATCCTGGAGTTCTGACCCATCATTCTGGTTTCAGCTCATTTCTATAATTAAGAAAAAAATGAAAATAGCAGATCAAATTGACCCATGTGTGTTCTTTAAGAACCATTAGAGACTGGTAATGCTGTAAGAGTCTTCCTGAGCACAACAGAGATTTGTCTGTTAACAAGAACTTTATAAAATCTTCATTATCACCACCTACCTACCAGGGGAGCTAACAATTTCACACCCTTTTTATTCTTAGCTGCACATGATACCCTCTTAACAACAATTTAAAAATAACTGCAGGAAGAACTGAATCACACATAATTTGAACAATTAGAAGTGACAAGCTGTTTTTCTCATCTAGTAAAATATGTCCATTTGGCATACTTTGCTGTCTAGCAGAGCTCTTTTATTCACACCACTCCAGTCTCTAAGGAAGACAAGCTATTATTATTATTATTATTATTATTATTATTATTATTATTATTATTATTATTATTATTATTATTATTATTATTATTATTATTATTATTATTATTATTATTATTATTATTATTATTATTATTATTATTATTATTATTATTATTATTATTATTATTATTATTATTATTATTATTATTATTATTATTATTATTATTATTATTATTATTATTATTATTATTATTATTATTATTATTATTATTATTATTATTATTATTATTATTATTATTATTATTATTATTATTATTATTATTATTATTATTATTATTATTATTATTATTATTATTATTATTATTATTATTATTATTATTATTATTATTATTATTATTATTATTATTATTATTATTATTATTATTATTATTATTATTATTATTATTATTATTATTATTATTATTATTATTATTATTATTATTATTATTATTATTATTATTATTATTATTATTATTATTATTATTATTATTATTATTATTATTATTATTATTATTATTATTATTATTATTATTATTATTATTATTATTATTATTATTATTATTATTATTATTATTATTGTTCCATTGAAGAAGTGGACATCTGTACTTTCAACAAGATTAATATATTGAATACACCAGAGTTATTTTATAGACCCTTCATTTGTTGTCATGAAGCAGACCCAGGAAACTGAAGACACAAGGGCAAGCCAAGCGAGTCCTTGTGAAAAGCCTCCCTCCTTGGTCCACAGAGCTAGCCAAACAAAATGAATCAGCCCTCCTATGTGTAGCATCTCCTATTTATAAACTTGTAACAGCATTTGCTCCTGAACTTTAAAAAGTTTAAAGGGTTTTGAGAAGAAAGCACACTCCATGTCAGAGGTGGCACAGCCATTCTCTAGAGAGCACAGGGGCCCCGAGTTGAGGATGTTACATACTTGTTATACCTGCCAGCTTTTTTTTGTTTGTTTTATTTTCTTCTATGAACAGTAAACTTCAGGTTTCTTGCTGAGCACCAAGCTTGACCTAAGAGGCAAACGGAGCGCTGGGACCCCCAGAGGGCTTGCAAAGACCTGATGCCTAAGGGTGCTTAAAGCTTAACTCCTATGGCTTTTTTCCTTGGAGACCTACCATAAGGCATAGCTTTAAGCTTTATCACTTTGAGAAACGAGCCACTTGCATCTCATTTTTAAGGATACATATGTGCCTAAAAAGGCTGGTAAGTAGTTAGTGAATATTTACTCACTAAGAGTAATTTTGTATTTAACTTCTATCAAGCAAATGTCAAATGACTTAATGCTTTGAAAAATCCTAGAAAGAAGATGTCTGAATGGATTTACATTTCTGCCCACTGTTACCCCATCAGTGAAATGAAAGTTATCATAATTGCCCATTTCCTTGGGGGCGATGACAAGACCTTGCTAGGAAATAAAGAGCTCTGGAACACCAATGCTGCTAGAGAATGTTAAGTAGATCTGAGGGTGGTGAGAATATCCTTGTTTCTGATGTTGTGTCTCTTGCCATAGGGAAAAGAGGAGGCAGTGAGCTGAGGCACTTCTTTTTACTGTGTTCTTATTTCGCATTTTTTTCATAGTGGTTAGCTTCTTGCCTTCCCACATCTCTGACCCTCTTCACTCTGCCCTGTTCCTCCCACCTGCAATATACACAGTTTATTTCATCCCACCGTCTTGAATAGTAATGGGAGCTTAATTATCCAGTGAGAGACAGTGTGACTCCTTTCTTCTATCTCTCTGAGCACTGACATAGTGCTCATAATTACATCTACTTCAAATTGCATGCTAGGTATTTCAGGAGGTGAAAAATGTTCTCTATTTGCTACCAACAAATGCCATTCTTTTCTGCTTGATCCAATTTTTTTTTCTCCATCTGTTTTCTTGAAGCAAGTCAAGCATGTTTTGATTGTGCGCTCCAGAAAAGCAATGTCTAATTCTTAAAAATATCATGTTGGTTTCCTGTGTGCTTCTGTGCCATTGAGGCTAAGTAATCCCTTGTGAAAAATCTGACCCTACTAGGATGGAACTCTAAGCTCAGAAGAAATCAGTGTCCGCTTGCTGATGTGCCAAACAAATCTGGATAAAGCACATCAAAAAGATAAGACTGATCCATTCCCATGGTCCCAAAAGGAGAAAGCTCAGTGCATTGCTGTGCTTCCTTGCATAAACTGTAGTGACTACAGGACAGGGTTCTGCCTGTTACCCAGAGTTTTTCCCTTTCTACAAAGCATTAATCTTAATTCTTCACAGAGGAAATCTTTGTTCAGTAGTCCAACAAGTAATCCTTTAGTTCTTTGGTTCTGTATTGTAGTGTAGCTGAACCCATGAACCACTGGTAAACATTCCTTCTCACTGGAAACTGATAGTCCTGACTAATTTGCATGATCAGACTGCAGAGAATTCACTCCAACAATGATAATTTGTCCCTTAAGCATTGTGTCACCTAATTTCCCTGATATTAGTCATAGAATTCTGGTCTTTTTAGCTATGAAAAATTGTATTTGCATCCAGGTGAATTTGAAGTTAGGTGTTTGAGACGCAGGGAGAGGTGGGAAGGCTTTACATCCAGAAGGAACTGGCTGCAGGAAAAAGGAAATGAAAAAGGTTACATGATGTAGTTAAGCAATGTCAGAGGTTTGGAAAGTAGCACCTCATAAAGCTGTGAGATTCTCAGTGTTGTCGCTGAATGGGGGTAGGGAGCAGCCCTACCTTGGGCAGCCACCAGTTGTACCTAGCTTGCCTTCAGCAAGGATTAAGTGTTAACAGCACTGTTATCATCACTGTTCACAGGAACGATCAAGGGTTTGCCTCAGGAACACCCTTTTGGACAATAGTAGCCTTCTTGCCCTCTCTTCACTTGAAGCAAGTAATAATTTACAGCTATATCAACAGCAGTCACTGCAGCCCTCAGGCAACTGAATTACAACTGCAGCTAATGCACATAGGATTGAGCAAAAGCTACACCCTTTCACTATCATATAGGTTCTACAAATGGTTCAAACTGGTGACAAACTCTACAGGTTCCCCTGTGAAGTATTTCTAATCTGGGTAGCCTGCATAGGGCTGTGGAGTCAGTGTCTATTACTTACGTATTATACAAATTACTTATGATTTTGTGGAATAACATAACATGTAAACCATGGCACAAATTATCTCTAGTTCACTTTTCACTGAATCCTAAGAGCTTGTGCTGATGGAGATTGTCCTTGCTTCCTGATCCCTATTCAGGCAGCACATTCAGGGCTACATCCAGAGTAGGGCTGTCTGCCCTGAGCTATTTATTTGGGTCCCAAAAAGGCAGGAGGGTGCCAAATTCACAAACCTGGAAAAGCTCACTCTACAGCTGTGTTATGAAACATCTGTGTTTTCTTTTTGTGTTGAGCTACATCTGGGGAATAAATTAGGAGTTACTGGGTTTGTGGGGTTCTTTTTCCCTGTATAATGATTTTTTTTATTAACTGAATTTTAAAAATGGGAAATATTTGCCATTATGTGAGGAATAATTTGTTCGGTAATAGCCTAGCAAAAGACAGTCTGTGTCCATAACTTTCCTTTTCTGCAAACATTCGCATCCACAGCCTCCTGTTTTCTTCTCTCTCACAAAACTTTTTAAGGAAAATTATGACAGAAACAGTCCAGACTTTCCAAAGTAAAAATCTGCAGAACTTGGACACCTAAACTTCCCCCGGAGAAAGTATTGCCAGCTCAGAACAATCCCTGATAGGGCAGGAGACCTGGTAATGGGGGATATGGAAAAGGCTGAAGATCTATTTTTTTCTTTTCCTCAGTCTTTGCTTCAAAGTCTGCCTTCAGCCTCACAGAGCTGCGTGCCTCGTGGCAGAGTTTGAAGGAGACAAATATTGCTAATGGGAAGGGAAGATTAAGTCAGAGACCACACAAACAAATGCTTCAGCGTAAGCATGGGGACATGTGTGAGTCCTTGGGATGTGAGGGCAGGGATCCAAGAGTTAGGAGGGAGCTGGCTGGTGTCATTGAGTATGGCAAGGCCAAACTCTATCATATTTGAAAAATTATGGTAATTTGATAGGTTCCCAAGGTCAAGAAGAAAGGCAAATGTCACACCCACTTCCAAGAAAGGCAAGAAGGAGTGTATTTCTTAGCAGGAACCTTGCTAGGAGCATGATTTGCTCCTGGCCTGATGAGGCTGCATTTGCAGAACTGTGTCCAGCTTACAGGAGGGCATCTGGCAGAGGACCACAAGTCACAGGGCATGGGAGAAGACACTGAGACAACAAGGTTTATTTAGCCTAAGGAAGAGGAGGAGAATAGGAAAGCCTATTGCCATCTTCCACTGACGGGGAGGCTACAGAGGGAACAGAGCCAGATTCTTCTCAGACATTTACCAGGAAGGTACAAAAGACAGTGTTTGCAGTTTGTGGTACAGCAAACTCTAACTGAATATAAGAAAAGAAAATGTTGTCCTAAAAGTGACACTGCACTGGAACAGGGCAGAGAGGCTGTGGAGGTTCAGTCCTGGACATTTTCAAAATTCGGCTGGTCAAGGCCTTGAGCAACCCCACCTAGCTTTGAAGTTAGCCCTGCTGTAAGCACGTAGCCTGTCAGGTGGCCTCAGGGATGCCTTCCAGCCTGAATTAGTCTGTGGTTCTGCAACTCTTGTTTTGGGGCTTGGGAGTCTTTAATGAGTTTTCTTTCCTGTGTGTATTCCCAAGAAGAGAAGAAGACAGGAAAGTATACGTAACTGTTAAAAACCAAAAATAATTTCCTTACCCCATTAGAACAAATAAGGAAAATAAATACATACTGAAATGGACCAAATTATATATTTTATTCTTAGCTTGCTGTTGTCTGGAAGGTAATGATTCCAGGTGAAGAACAATTGCTTTCTAGAAAAGTAAGGATGTTTTGCAAGATACGTTCTGGCTTTTTAAAGGTTGCCTAAATTTACTTGCAATGACTGGAATTTCTTCTAGTGTGTTCGAATGCTTTCAAATATAAGGAAGTCTAAATCATTGCTGCTGATGGCTGGGTCAGGAGATGGTGACTTCTGGTGTGTGGAATGCAGTCTCATCTGACACATCTGTGTGCTGGCCTTCTGCTGAGATCTTTTCTTGCAATCCCAACATTGCATTGCATCATCACTCAAAGCTGTTCTCATTTAACTCCTAAATTTAACAAGTGTCTAAAACCCCCAAATCCACATAAAAGACTCTTCTGACATCTTCCTTTGATACTGGAGCTCATTTATCGTAAGATCGTTCCAGAATGAAAGTAAATATGCTGGGGAGAATAAAATCAATATGATGGACAGACAAACACTTATTGATAAAAGCCACTGTTCCTTCATGCATCATCAGTTTGGTATGGACATTTACCAGCAAGCATAATTTTACAAATATAGTGAAGCCAATACCAGTCTATAGCAAAGACTTATGGAAAAACCATCTGGCTGCACAGCATTTCTATTGCTGTTATGCAGCACACAGTAAATTTCACCACCTTCAATTCCACTTTCAAATTTCCGTTCTCCAAGAATCTGTAGGAACATCTTGTCTGCATTCTCCACCCACACAAACACATGCATACACAGGCACAGTGTAAAATAGTCAATTAATTGTTGTTATTCATATGCTGTTTGTTGTATATTCACAGCCACAGGTTTTCCAGCTGAGGTTGCCAGCCTAGTTAACACAGTGGCAGTACACAAGTATTCCCTCAGCTGACAGTGCTCGTGCAAAAGTGAGGAGTGGTCTCTCTAGAAACAGCCTGAGCACCTGAAAGTAAAGCTAACTCTCATTCTCTTCTGAGTTTGAAATGGGACCGAATTCCTGTCTGTGTCTGGGTGAGTTTTCCCTGTATTTGGGCTCATCTTCCAGTAAATGGTGAACTGCATGTGCAATAGGCCTAGTCCCAAGCATTTTGAATGTCCAGTATCACTCTCAGCTAGCACTTGGCAAAGTACAGTAATGGATTAGGACAGTCTCTTGTGACAGGGTAGATCTGTATGACATCCCAGACCAGGTCTATTTTCTGCACTTTTGTGAAGCAGTGCCACAGACAGAATCCTTGCAGCAGCTACCTCACCTCAGTGCCTCAGTGGTGTCTGAACACCACCCTACTTGCAAGGCCAATGTTTCCCAACTCCACACTTCCTCCTGTTGGCCAGATCCAAAATCAGTCCTCACTGAGTAGCCTCAGCTCCCATGTCTTCCCACGAAAAAATGTGCTCTCAAAATGTTGTCATCCATTTTTGTCATGGAAAGAGCTGCTCCCATGCACCTCCCTTGAGAGCCTTACATACACACTAAGTCATGCTGCGATTTCATCCTCCTTAGCTGGTGTGCCTGATGTTATGATGCTGTGTGCCCCACCTTATATTATTACTCAGACTCTGAGTCCAGAAAAGCCCCTTTAGCAGCCTCATGGACTAATAATGATCCAACTCTCTAATAAAAGGTTAATTCCATTTTTTCTTATTCATCTTATCTCTTGGCCCAGAAACAAGCTAGAAACATTTTTTGCATCTAAAGCTGCCAAAACCCAGATGTCTTACACAAGAGCAGATGCTTAGAACTTTGTCCCTAGCTGGCTGGCAGTGCAATGCTAGAGCAGAGCCCAGTTTCCTCCCCTCCTGGCTGCAGCTCAGCTTAGATTACACAGACCCTTGAACCTGCAAGTTCCCACATGGCAGCGAGATCTCTGCTTTGGTTTCAATTGGGTCATCAAAGTTTTGGTGACACCACTGTCACGCACCTAATCTGGGGATGCAGGCCCTAAAAGAAAGCTCTTCAAGTGTGGGTGCTTGCATATGGGTACATCTGCCAGCAGGACAGTTTCATCAATTTTAGGGCAGATGGTCCCTTCTGTAATTAACTTTATGCTACAAACAAGAGCTATCAGTTCACTTACAAGATCCTCACTATCTCTGATGGTTGAGTGTTCTGTAGCTTTAAAGTTCCCATTCTTTGCAATACCATTTTTGGTCCTTGACCCCTGATTTATAGAAAATATCATGTCTTCCTTCTTCTTCATCTTCCTTCTCCCCCACATACCTTCACATTATTTCTTAGCATTTACCAATATCAAACCTTTATGAATTTGTGCATAACTAGGTAACAGCATCATCACTCATGAGTGCGAGCACAAGTCACACTCTGTACTTGTGCCTTGGTGTTTCAGCTGAGAGCCTCATGTGCACTGCACATGGACAGTCTCTCCAGCCTTGCACTTTTTTCTTAATCAAAGGAACAACTGATTCTCTCTTCTACACTACTGTACAGAGTTTAATGAAAAAAGGTAATACACAAGCTTACACAAGCTTGTATGTTTAGCATACAGATGTAGAAAACAGTATTAAAGCCAAACATTCTATGTTTCAAGAAGCAGAAGCAATTTATTGTGTTCAGTGGCATTCATACTCTGGGGTTCTTTCCAGATTGAACATTTCTTATTTAAATTCTGTATGAGTTATCTATGCAATTTGCTTATCAACGTACTTACACAACTGCAGGAACTCTCCTAATGTTCTGCGTGGACCTTGTTGTGCTTTAAGAGGGCAAAGGGAGCTGTACAGGACAATATACCCAGTATTCCTGGTATAAACCTGTGAGAACTTGAGCTCGCACTGAGCTTTTGTATCTTGAAACAAGCAAAAGTATCAGATCTCATGCATCATCCTTCTAAACTCTCCCCTGGTTTCTTATATTACTTTGACTGATAGCTCATCACAACAGTCTCTGCTCAAGCACTGAATGTGCACTCTACCACTGACAGCAAGCCCCCCCTAATCAGGCAGAGTCCAGACGGATGAGTGCAACCATACTATGCAAAACTCATCTCAGGATTGGAGTGGTAGTAAAAGATGGATCATCTGAGTACTTTCACCCTAAGATATATTCCTTATGAAGCATCATGCTGTTTGAAGACAGGAAACCCTTATAGCATTAAATGAGGATGAAGCCATGTGTAGAATTAAGCAGGACTCAATAAAAATTGCTTTTAGAGTAAAAAAGGAAGGAAAAGAGGAAATTCTAGTCATCAAGGTGTGAGATGACAATATAATAGTAAAGAACTTCAGATGCATAAGTGAAGATACTTGTGAAAGGCTGCAGGGATAGATTTAACCAGCCTAAGGAGATAAACAATCACATTGAATATCATGTCCACATTACAGGCATATACAATAAAATGGTATAAGAAATTTAGACAAAAGATCCAATATTTTAGCTAAGATTAAGTAAGGTTAAAATGACATCTAGGCATCACAAGTAGAAGTCCTGTTTAAAAAAAAATGCAAGATAAATCAGCAGGGATGCAATAAGTTTGTCAGTCCTCTCAAGTGGTCACTTCCAGGGAGGTGACGCACGTCTGCAGAAACCGCAGAGCAGTGTGGCAGTGACTTGCCTCTCTGAGTGTGTTTTACAGCTAAATAAAAAGAGGCCATCAGTGAGGATCCTTTAAATGTTGTTGCTTCTGTGACTAGATCTGCCTTTTGCTTCCCACTCATTCATAAACAAAACAAAAGTAGGAAAATGCCAACCAATGCTGAGGGACAGTTGGTGTTGCTGCATCAAGGATTCTTAAAAATTGGGAATGTCTTCTTCTGAGTCTAAACCAATGACTCTTTGTCAATTTGTTTGCAGTGCCAATTGTGCCTGGTGCATTTGTGATAGCTCACCATTCATCCTGAGAAAATAGAAATACAGCTATTGAATATAGGCCACTTAGGTTTGCTTTCTTTTATGTTCACTGATGAAGAGCTGTTGTTCAGCTGTAGCAGGGTGCAGGTAACAGTGTGCTCTCCTCATAAGCTCAGTCCAGTGTGGTAGGCAAGCTCCTGGTTAAGTGACACAGATCCCCAAATGTAACTGCAGACCACTCACCCTTTCCCCCTGCTCTCCCCTTGCATTTTACCAACATCTTCATAACCTGCCATGAGATGAGAGCTCTGCTGTATACCTGTATATCCTGTGACTGATTTAAGCAGCAGAGAAAGTGCATGTTATCACATCCTTTCTGAAGATCCGTTACCAGTTTTCCTCCCATCACAGGACTCATATTTTTTGGCTGTCGAATTGCAGAAGCATTTGAAGGCAAGGGACTTTGTTATTGTTTAAAACTTTGAACACTTCTTGTAACTCTTTCCATTGAGGGAGTTAAAAAATCTGATGCTCTTGTTCTGATGCATTTTGGGCCCACTATCAAACACTGGCTGTCACTCCCCTTTTTTTTTCTGAAAGCCCCTGCAAACTTTGCTTCTGGCAGATTCTCAGAATATGACTACATGTAGTTTTAGTTGAATCCCATTACTCTTTAGTCCCATTCCAGTACACTGCTTGTTTGCAATTGAGAGTGTGATTTTGATTTTCACTGCCTCATGTGTCAGTTGCAAGCCTGAAGGGACCTTTTTATAATTGAAATAACAATTCTCAAAAAAATCAATGGCACTTTCATTAGTGGTATGGAGCATCCATTTTGTTTTGCCCCCAAGGAACAGATGCCTTATTGCAGAAGATGTTACAATAGAGGCTGACACTCAGCAGTTACAGAGTAGAGCCACATCACAAGGAGGATCTGTCATGAGGCTGCCTTTAATAGGCAGCCAAAAGAATTTGGCTCACACTACACTGAATTCTCTTATCAACAAATTTGGCATCAAAGGAATTACAGTCTTCTTCTAAATTTTCTGAGTTTTTCTGAACCTCAGTGATCTGGTGACCTCTGCCCTCATAGCAGCCTTGCTACATGTTGGAAAGTTGGAATAGAGTTACTGTTCCAGTTTGAAATTGGAAAAGGAGTTTCTCAAGTAAATGCCTACCCAAGATGTCACATCAATATAAGGACTGGAATTGCTGAACAACGTTTTTAGGCACTTGACTTGGCTCACAGTAGATAACTGTAGATTCAACAACAGATGCCAGAGGATCTTGCTCCAGCACCATTGCATAGGAGCACATCCCAGCTGTGATCTCACCCACTCTTCAGAGTTTCTTTCCCATGAACACAGGGACAACAGGAAGAGAAAGAGGAGTGAGCCTGGTGCGTATTCAAGCTTTACTCTGTTAAAAGTTAGGCCTTGGACCTAACTAGGACCTATCCCAGCCTTAGGAATACAAATGTGTTTTCCAGAAGCACACAGGCAGATTGAGGTGCTGTGGGGCATTATGACTATGCTAAACCAATGCTGTTCCTTCTTCCCTCTGCTGCTGTAATCTGCCCCCGAAAAGGGTGCCCCAGCTGTGCTGATAGAGCTGCTTGTGTGGTCACTGTGTGAACCAGATTGGGAGACTCCATCTGAAAAAATAATTTGCTTTCTGTTATTTTCTGACTGGAGTGGTTGCGCAAAGCTGTTTACAGCACAGCTGCACTACGGAGGGATAGCGTGCCGCTGGACAGGGTGTAAATGAGAGGAGGCATCTCAGGGGAGGAGTCTGTAAGGAGAGGAAGGAGATGATACTTTAAACCAGAATAGCTATGAAACTCTTTGTAATGTAAACTACAGCTGAAGTCAGTTCATCTTCTTGGGCTTTCTTTGTGGTCACTAGGGAAAGATAAGCTCTTTCAGAGTGATGGAGAGCAGAAGTCCTTATCTCCATTGATTATAGAGGGACCCCAGACAGTGAAGTGCTTAATGTTACAAATACCCCCAAAACAAGCAGTGAAGCCAAATTTCCAGTGTCTCAAGCAATTTCCCTCTTGCTGTCTTCATATTAAGGAAATAACTTTCATTTTTGTGCCAAGAGTCTGCCAAAATAGCAGAACTATGTTCCTGAGTGTAAAGCTACTTTGAAATCTGATCAGCCAACAAACAGGAATTTGAATCCTAACTTCACCTACCAGTCCTGACAGTCCTCATCTCCAGAGATTTTTTTATTTTCAGATATTATATAGTGTTTAGGATAGGTGTCTATCCTCATCCCTACCTAATAGAGATAACCTTTTAAAGTCTGCCTTGACTTCTTTTTTTCTTCCTCTGAGTATGCCTTTCTTAGTCAGTGAGCTACATTTCACCCTTGAGGTTGTATACTCAGCTCCCACAACACTCCAAAATGCTCCTTCATTAATTGAAATGGAGTCTGGGCTGAAAGTGGGGGAAACTGCACTACCCATCTTCTAGTTGAGCAGGAACAAGGAAGCTGCAGTTGCCTGTCCACCAATATCAGTTTTTGTGCTCTGCAGGATCATGTGGCAGTGCACATTTGATATGGATAGATCATGAGTTCAGGATACTATTTTGGGCAGATTAGTTGTAGGAGAGCAGATCTTACGTGCTAAGCTATTCCTTCAAAACATTTTGAACATCCTTGAGCCAGCAAAGAGAGTAAAGAGTAGTTCAGTGCCTCACATTCTGAGGCCACAGTGGTTTTAGGTCCAGGACTATGTACCCTGCAAGTGGAATTACCATAAGAGGAAAGCCCAGCCCAAGAAGTGCCTGCCAGCAATGCAAGCATCCTATATTTTCTCTTGTAAGGATGGCATTTATACTCACTCTGGTCAGCCATAGCAGAATTTGCAGTGTTTATTTATATAAGCTGTCAAAAGACCACCCAGCTATTGCGACCACACAGTTGTCAGCAGCCGTCACCCAAACAAAACAATATTACATGTTAATTGACCATGGAATAGCATGCTGGGATTTTGTCTTCCCTTGTTTTGTTCATTCTCCCTGTGAATTAGACCAATAAATCTACCATACTGTAGGTCTTTTTTTTTTCATTTTTCAGCTGACTGACCTGCAAGTCACTTCACACACACTGCACCAAACATGGTAATATCACAAATAAGATTGCAGATTTATTTAAGTTATTCTATAGATGTAGATTATGCAATAGCTGTACCACGATACCTGGTTAAAATGTACTACATAAAAGTATTTAGTGCAAGATCAAGCTATGTCTTAATCATATCAAGAACTAATCAGATCTCACATGAAGATACAGTTTCCTGATATACATGAGAATGAAAGCATGTATTTTTCAAAGATTTGCAGTTTTAAACTGAAGTTATGGTGATGTTGTGTCTTATATCATTCCAACGTCCAGTAGTGGCAAATGTAGTTTTAGTTTGTATCTGTCTTCCGTGGCATACATCCAGAGAAAACAAGACATAAGGCAATGTCAGAATGTCCTTATGCAGAATTGCAGTGTTTCACTAAATCTCTGCAGCATCGTCAAGTGCATTTGTCAAAATGATACACCTTTTTGTTCAGAGCTTGCTATTCCCTTCCCAGTCTGACACCCAGATAAGATTAGTTAATTTTTCTTGCATTCTACTTCAGCCCATGTGTAATGAAACCCTCCAAACCCTCCACATAAAACTGTGAGCAAAGTCATGCCTCCTATTAGAAAATGCAAGATTATTCTCAACCTGGTAGTGGGAGTTTAGGCTATTTATTTATAGTCATTCTAAAAGAAGTAACTAATAGTATGTGAGGGATCCTTGATAAGTCTTTGCCTCTTTCTTACAAATTTGCACCTGCTGACAAGATGAACATTAGCAATTTCCTTCTGCCTCTTCCTCTAGTAGCTGGAAGAAACAGGAGCACAGAGACCATCACAGATTGGGATAAGCAGTCTGGTAACAGAGTGCTGAACCATCTTTACCTGTACCAGGTAAAAATGGCCCCACCCTGTTACAGTTTGGGGATCACCACCCCCACACCTCTGCAGACTGGTCCCTTTCTCATGCTGACACAACTATTTGTGGGCCCATGCCATGAGCTAGACCACGGAATGGAGATGAATTTCAAACGGGTGCATCCCTCCCTTCACCCATGAATGGTTGTGGAGGGGCTGGCATGAAGGAGCATCTGGAGATGGAAGGGATCAGGGCAGGAGGAACCCAGCCAGACGGGTTCATTGCTGAAGTGCCTGTACTGTGGCAGTGCAGCCTGGGCAGATGGTGCCACTGGAACAACACCCAGTCCCAGCCGAAGGTGGGGTCAGTGCTGAATTACTGGCTGGCCATGCTGACTCAGGAGAGATAAGGAAAAGATGTGGGCTATTCCTGTGATAGTGAGACTGTCTTGTCAGGCAAAGGTCCTGAGGGAAAAACATGCCTTGTTTTAAGGTCTGTACCATGATACAGAGTAGCTTTACAGTAGCACTAACAACAGTGTCCCATTTTGCCAAACAGATACAGGCAGAGAATAAGGTGTATGCTGTTTCAAATGCTTCAATAGTCTGCAGATGATGGAAAATACTGCATTTGCCCCGAGTTCTCCCCGTATGTCAGAGAGGTGCATAACACCTCTGTTTTCCCATTTCAGAATTTTCCCCATTCCTATCACTTGGCTGTGGGAAGTCTCTGCTTCTACTGGCACCCCCCAGTCCGGCCAGATGGCCACTGGCTTGCCCTATTACTCCCAGTAGCACTGGCACTGGAAAAGCCAAATGCCCCCCTCACATCTGACTAAGATCTGTTCATTACCAAACATGGAGTATGGGAAGAACATTCTCTTGGATCAACCTGCTAAGAACTAACTAACTAACTAATTATCTATCTACCTATTTATTTTGTCTTCTCCTGTAATGTAAGGCTACACTCCTAAATCTTCTGCATATTGTTTATCTAATACATCCTTTATAGGGCAATGATGCAGGGCACTAGGAACTCTCTTTGATACCCTGATGGCTTCCTACAGCACAGTTTCTGTTGTAGTCTTCCCTACAGAAGTTTGTTGTGGAGTATGGTAGAAAGCTCTGTGGCCCATGGTGGGGTGTGGAGCAGATGGCATGTGGAGTTTTTTGGAGCAGCATTGTCTGGAGCTACAGAAGTACTGAACCAAGGTTGTTATCCACAAATGAGGCTTTTTTTTGCATGTTAAATAGAATAACAGAGTCCATTGACTTTTCCCCTTGTGGTTTTTCTCTTACATCCTTAGCCTTTCACAATATATAAGGGATATCTTGGGTTCCTGAAACTTGATTACTCTTTTATCTTCTGATGTGACAAAAAACATTTAATGATGAGCACTTTTTCCTGCCCACAGTGATCCTTTCCTTCAGGACCTCCATTAAAATCCCTTTGGAAATTCCACTGGCACTCCCATAACTCACTGTTAGGCTCTCCCTTCCATGCCTCAGTCTCCTGACAGTGGTGCCCATATGACTCGCTCATGGGTTGGTCTACTGACTGCATTGCCCCACACCACTGCTTTTCCATACTCATGGTCTTCATGTTGTGGATAGGAGTAAAATCACTGTCTGCCCCAACCCAAAATATCTCTGTCAGTCTTCCCAGGTCCCTCTGAAACAGAATCCTTTATTATTAGCCACGAAACTGAAGCACAGCTTCATTCCAGTGCAGACATCCACACATCTGCTCTCCCCATGGCCTCTCCTGGCTGCCAGACCTAAACCAGAAACTGAGCAGTCGTGTTAGCACAGTCTGAGCACACAAGCCTTGCTGAGAGCACAGCATCTGAGCTCAGATGTGAGTACCACGCTAAGGCTGTCACCTCTGTGCCAGAACTGGCTCGTGTCCTGGCAGCTTGAAGAGCAGGCAGAGCAGCCCTGGGACCACCTGCACCTGCCTGTCCAGAGGCACCCTCACTGCACAGTGCTGCTTCCAATGTCCAGCTGCCCTGACACTGGGAGCAGCTCCCAGCCCCGGGTCCTCAAGTCCAGTGCAACTAGAGATTTGAGAAAAGATTCTGAAAACATTACTTCTGGGAATCACATCGTAAAGGGGAGAAACTCAAGGATTGCATCTAATGGTGTAAAAAGGACTGTAGTCTAAGCAAGAGAAGGAATGTAACCTAGTAATGGATCTTGTTTTAAAGCTAAAACATATATTATTTCTGTTAAACAAAAAAAAATTTGCCATAATTGACGAGTCCTCTGCTAAGCATCTTCAAATTCTTTAATCACTGCTGTTATGTAGTCAAATGCTTTAATCACTGGAGTTAGGCAAAAAAGTTTGTCTGGGGGTCTGGAATCACTGTACAAGCTTTATTCACTACCTGTGCAACTTGGCAGCAGTAGAGAAGCCCATTGCAGCATCAGTGGTGAAATGCTTGCTTACTTACGTGGAAAATTATTAGCATAGTTTTCTTGTTACCTAACAGCAGTCTGAATTCCTGAAAGGGCTGAAGGAAGATGATCATCTTCATTCTTTCCAGCTGCACCAAATAAACAGCATTCCTCTTCCATGTTTGTTATTGCTTACAGGCAAAGAGACCCATTTCCTTATCCAGCTTTGATGCTTATGAAAAATTGGAAATTGTAGGGACACACCCTGCAGCTGCCTTCACCCAGCAAAGGGTTAATTGCAATTGCCCCGACATTTGGCACTCTGAGATGGATGATAAAACCTTATCTTCACTGAAGCAAAAAAATCTCACCAGGACAACAAGCATTGCATTGAGGAAAAGGCAGTAAAATGAGCAAGAGCTTCTTAGTAATAGGGAGCTTTGCAGCCTTTACTGTAGTTGTATAGTCAAGGCAAGCAACATTTCCCCACACTTTTATCACAAATATAAAGATATCAACTGAAAGTGCTGCACAGTTATTTTTGGCTTGAGAAGCACTGAAGTTTATATTGGTGTCAGGCAGCTTCATTTAGGGCCTAAATATTTGTCTAGTAAAAAACAATATATTGCATGTCTGGTTGAAGTATTCATAACCTGTCTAGGATAGACCAACATGTCTAAATTTTAATCTGGAAAATTGTGAATCTGTACTGGTGTAGGTCCATCTTTACACTTGTGCAGTGCATCTGTAATTACAATGTGTAAATTGCTCTAAGGGTGTAGTGACATTAAGAACATTGAGACATTTGAGTAACAAAGCCCTTAGGAGACAGAGCTGTTGGAGTGAGGTAAAGCTCATGCAATTGGGTTGAATACCTGCTTTACCTTCTGTAAATTGCAAATTTATGGAAACAGCCACTGGAAACAAACACTGAACTGAAATGAAGAGCCTGGCTACTCAGGGCTTTGTGCCTTATAAATATAATAATCTGAGATGAGTCTGAGTAACATCTGCCTTTGCTCACTCAGATGAGTGCAGATTCACCTCAAAGCCTCATGTCGTTTCAGCTCATCCTTTTTTTGAGCTGCTGATCTCTTTGAAGTGATAATACTTCTATGGGTCCCGTGGCCAGAAGCAAAGGTACTGTACCAACTTCAAGAATTTAACTCCTAACACTCCAGATAGCGAGAGAAAGATAATCAGAGTCTGTTTTGTAGGCTTTAGCTCCGTGGGAACTACTGAGTTAAGATGGATGTTGAGTCAAAGAGAAGAGGTGGAGAGAACACCTATCTCCTCTTGAGTTTTGTCTGCCATACTCATCTATTGTCAAATTTTCCAGTGAATGGCTTACATTTTCCTTCCTCTCGGAAGAGCTGTTTTTTTCTGTTTGCAGTCATATAATATTCCTATGCTGTCTTCAAGGACTAACATACGGAAAGTATTTAATTTATTTTACCTAAGGCGAGTACTAAGGCTATTAAACAAACTACTGTGATTTAAAAGGTGACAGTGACAGCTTTCTATCACGATGTAAATTGAACTAAGGTTACTTTGGCTACATATGCTCTTACAGTGTAAAAGTAAACCTGGAGTAGTAGAGGAAAAATACATTTTAGTCTTTCATTTCAACATTTAAATTTATTTTATCCATGAATATAATTACACCAGGATAGTTATACTGACAGTCTCCCTAATGGAGTTGTACCTAATATGTATAAGCTAATTAGCAGATTTAAATAAACCAGAAGACCCAAAGGATTATTTTTCCTTTTTTTAAAATTTCTTCCCCCGATTTTTCTAATTCTGTTTTAATTGCATCTGTATGAGCAAAGGTGTGATTTCATCTTTCATTCTTTCTTCTGAGCTTGCATACTTTCTCTTTTGCTTTCCATGAAAACTCTCACTAGCAGATTCAAGTAGTTTAATGGAAACAAAGTAAATTTGTAGCAAATATCAGATAAAATGTTAATACAGATCTTGAAAATGCAGCTCTCCATTCCCAGAACAACTGCACTGAAAAAAAAAAAAGGGACTGAAAAAACCCAAACATATCAAATAACTGGAAGGCTTCAGTGAAACCTGTCTCAAAAGTAGCAGCCAGCTACCTGCAAAACACATTTTACATATATGGGGCATACAAAGGAGTACTCATGGTACACCAGGGCTGGACACAGAGTATGAGGGACTGCATTGACATCGCTTCTTCCCATCCCCTGGTTCAGTGACCTTCCCAGTGGCCTATGCCCTTGGAGGAAGAGCAGGAGGGAACAAAGTGGGGTAATAGAAATCTTGGGTCAAACCCAAACAATGACATTTTCATGCTCTGAATATTTGCCTTCTTATTCCTATCCCTCTAAGTAAATCACATCCTGAAGTACCTTGCAGATTTCCTTTTATCAGCTGTGGGAAGGAAAGGGGCATGATTCCTCACCAGTATGTGCTGTGCCAGCAGATATCCAAGGGGGTGACTCAATTATTTCCCAAACAAAGTGCCTTTGTCAGTGCAATTAATAGGTGGTTCATATTATGTGAATGTATGACTGTTCTACTACTATAAATGTGTCCTCACTAGGCATTAGTATGGGATATGGATGCCTTTTGCTCTAAGTAACACCTACAATAATGTAGTCTGAAAGCTCTTTGCCAGATTCAGGCAGAAGCTGAAGTTGATCTCAGATCCCACTGCTGCTGAAAGCAGAGGGCAGCCCCACCTCTGCCTGTTCTGTGGGCCTGTTATGAGGGGATGCTCATGTGGGAACTGCTCCTGCTCAAAAATGAGTTTTATCAATAATAAAACTTCTGTTTCTTCTTCTTCAGCTGACTGGCCTGGCTGTCCGTGTGGATACAGCACATAATGTGTAGTGGCAGCACATAGGAAGGGACAGAGCTGCATGAAGTGCAGCATTAAATCAAATTAAGATAATTGGGGAAGTAAAACTTAAGTCAACAAATAATGTTGATCGGTGAATGAATATGAGCAAATTCTTTTCTATTCATGACAACTATCCATGCAGAAAGACAAAAATGTGTCAGACAGATATGTCAGTTACAGCAAAGAAATGGTTCAGTTCTAGTTAATTCAGAGTAAGAAAGGAGTGATAAGACACATTAACCCTTGAATTAATGAACATAATGTTTCAATTTTAGTTTGGTTGGAGCACAAACAGAAACGCTTAAGCTGCTTTTTTTTTTTTTTTTTTTTTTTTTTTTTTTTTTTTTTTAATGCAGCCCAAGATGTGGGCAGTAACAAAGCATCAGAAAGGTTGCAATTGATTTGGAGCATATGGCAAAACTCTTTGTCAAGGAAAGGGGGCGGGGGGGGAAGTTTTGTTTGCTGGAAGAAAAAGAAATGAGACGACCAAAGCAATTCAATCTGCTGAGTGTGAAATGCATTAGGAGGGTAGGAGTGTTGCACAGCTGAATGCTGTGCTGTCACTGCCAGACACTTCTCTGTTGGCTCCTGATCCTGGAGCTCTGAAAGAGCTCTGGCAGTTCCAGCTCCAGGTCAGTCACTGCCACAGCCCAAAGCTATGGGGACAGGAGCAGTTGACCCAGGCCATTGACATAGGGGGACAGAAGGAGCATTTATGGGCATTTTGAAACAAAAGGAAAAAAAGCTTTATAATTATTTTGAAACAGAAATGCAGGTAGTATATACTTTATTCAGATATGGATGGCATTCACATCTGGAAACTGCACATTTGTAGTAAAAAATCCAAATTTTCTCCTGTGCTCCCAAATTCCTGCATTCCTAACACTGCCTCTGCCACTGTGGAGTTCTTAGCAGTCCCCTTCCCCACACACCACCATCACTTCAGGAATCAAGTTAGCTGTGGTAGGAAATGAAGACCTGCTTTGTTTTAACTCTTACCATCTACCAGAGCATGCGTAGTCACAGGCTCTGTCTTGCTTCTAGTGAAAGAAGATAATGGACATCTTTTCTCTGTTTTGGGAGTGAAGAAGGATATGAGAGATATAAAAGTGAAAGCTAATCTGTAAAGCTTTCTAAGACTGCTACATGGAATTTACACTACAGTTGGGAAACCACTGTGCTTTGTGAGATAAATTAAAATTTGGTTGCAAGCGAAGCCACAGAGATGAAGCCACTGACTACAGAACCCAAAGCAAGCCTGCAAATTTTATTGCTTTCAGTGGACTGCTTTCACCTTCAGCTTACTGGAAATGAATCGAGTCCAAATTCACACTGTCATGTAGGCTTTGTAATCTGTGATCTGTGCTATTAGTGGAAAGTGCACTGACAGTCTTTCTCAGTTCAGGTGTGCCTGCATTGCCACACAAAATAGATACAATTAAGTTATATATTATTGAAGTTACAATTGACAATCCAAGCATTGATCACAGTGCCATGAGAGGTAGATCATAACTTGGAAACCAGTGCATGGTCTAAAAAAATAGCACAGGAGGAAACCTGGAAGAAGAGTGACAGATGTCAGCCACAGTTTGTGAAGAGATGCCACATGAGATGTTAGGAAGCCCACATTTATTCCCTTTTGGCTCTTTCATGAAGGCTTTGTGCTCCAGCTAACGGGTTGGAAAGTTGTTACTGTGGACCCTTTGATGCTTGAAACTCTCTCTGCCCACTTCATCCACAAAAAAATTTAATCTTTCTTTGGATTTAAATGTTTGGTGCTGTAAAGTGTTAGATAAAATGCTTTGAGGAACTCATGCTTATGAATTACTAGATATTTACCAAAGAAGAGATTGTAACAATTCCCTTGTTCAACTTCTGTAAAATCCAGCTGAAAAATTTCATCTTAGGACAATCAATTTTTCTCCTACTTAAGCCTATGGAACGCCTTCTATAATGTAATGATATATTATAAAAATATATTCAGAAAAGAGAAATTTCAGTTTTTCACAGTGTAGATCCAACCTGGTAGGGAATTATTTCTGTAGGAGAATAGTTCCTTATCTTAGCTGGGGAGCAAAGATGAAGACAGGTACTGTAATTCAAAACAGCCAAACAGACAATTTTTATTTTCACCTTCTTCCTTTCTTTTTGTTTTTCCAGTTTGACTGAACAAAATCTGGACCAATCCACCTCTGAAAAAAGTTTTGTATTGCCTGGCACCCAGATATGCCCCAGAATCTCAGATGAAAAGTTTATAGCAGTCAAGAAGGCTCTTACTGTCCTCCACTTACAATGGAGAAAGCTGGGAAAATAGCTGTACTTTCTGTTTTGATCCTAGCAGAGGGGTCCTTAAAATGAAGTCCATAATCAGCCTTTATAATATTAAGATATATTTTATGATATTAAGATATATTAGAATTTCATCTTTTGAAGCACTTCAGTTGCTGACCAACTCTCTCCAGGGCTTTAAAATGTAATTTTGCTTTGTAACGTGATAAATAGGAAAGAAATTGTGAGTTCTGATAACCCTGTAGTGTGTTCAGCGTTGCCTTGAATGGTTTTAGTGTCTGTAGGGGTCTGTTGTGAGTGTTGCTTCTTTTATTGTATTGGAGAGGGAGTGGGCAAAGAAGCAGTCCTTGGACATGCACGTATTTCTTTTCTATCTATATGCTTAATTTGTTTAGTCCTTTTCCTCAGTGGATCTCATAGCACTATAGCAGGAATAATCCATTCCATGTCTCAGACTGAAATGCACCCTCAGTGGAGGAAGAGAGGAGAATGTAAATGTAGGGCAATGCTTTCAGGGATTCACCCGAGGAGCTTGGCAGGGAGTTCATCCAAGTATGCTTGGCATTAATAACAGACCAGAGAACAAAGCCCTGGAAGCCTGGCTCCTGGTCCTTCCTGGTCTAACCTCACACTTATATATTTACTGAGAACATATTTCTATTACTTCCTTCGCAATTTCTACATGATAATCTTAGATTTTGCTTCCCCTGTTCGTTACATGCCCACAAAAGCTAGAAGACAAATGCAGACTCAAGTATTCTCTTAAGTGCTAATGAAAAACTGAAATGCCCAGAGCACAGCTCGGGAAGGGTGTTACTGTCATGTAGCAGACTTTGCTTGGAAATGGCAATGCTGATTAGTGCCCTTTAATGGTAGGTACTGCTCCATACTACCTGCATCCCTGACAGACAAATATAAATAAACACAAGCCATTTCTAAACTTACTTGGTATCTTGGTTGCTCAAGAGGCTGACACCTGCTATTGTAAATAACCAATGTGACCACAGGGAAAACACCGTGTCTGTTTGCTTTTATGTATTTGTAGAGCAGGTTTATACCCCAGTGGTATGCAAATATCCGGTCGCATCATGTTGGCCTGTAACTTCATTTATAACACACATTGCTCACAACAGCCTGAGCTCTGCTAGATCATTCAGCTGAGCAAACTGTCCTGCTCACAGTGACTCATAAGAAAAAGGCCTACAACAAGCAGCCAGGTGATGGATACACAGCAGAACATGAGGCTATTTTTATTTGTCTGAGCAGTTGACTTAACTTAGTTCTGTAGCTCACAGAACTTCCTAAGTGCTCACTGATATACTACAGAGGAAACCAAAACTACCATTCCTATGACTTAAAAACAATTTCTTCTAAAGCAGGGTGAACTCTAAAATAGTGGACTGTCATAAATGAGGTACATTTAATCCTCTTCTGTATTTCATCCATGAAACACATAAAAAATAATTTTTATATAAAACTGATGCATACTTTTATGAGACAAATGATTGAACACTCTTTTCCAGGCAATAGTGCTGAGAAATGGTTTGCCATAAATGTATTGGGGATTAGGTATTTTCATTAAAAAGATATAGCAGAAAAATAATATCTCTTAGCTTCAAACCTTGTTAATTCGAATTCCTGTATATATCTAGTTCAAAGGGCATTTTGAGTTCTTCCTTTTAATCCTTGCAATCACAAGGATGAACCTTTGATGATTTAACACCTCCCATCTCAGCTTTCTGCCTCATTTTAGTACTTCTAGAGTGGGAGACGGCTCCCACGTCGGGGATGTTCCTAAATTCATTGACAGATCTTATAGTCGCTGAGAAAAAGCATCATTAATGCAGAGTTAAAACCCTACCCTGGTATTTCATGCCCTTCAAGTCAGCTTCAGGTCTAGCACCTACATCTGAAAATATGGGAAATAAAGGATTAAAGGGCATATCTGAAACCTTGACGTTCGCCCTTCCCTGTCAATAGCACTGGAGCGATGTGCAAATCATCCAGCTACCTCGCCTGTGTAAGGCGCGATTAGCCAGAAGGGTTAGTCACAGCAGTTCAGCAAAGCTGTGATTCATGTCAAAAGCTGATGTGGATGGACCATTCCCACCTGTGAATGGAGGAAAAAATTCCTTGCCAGGTCCTTCATTTGAACAAAAGAGGGCTTCCTGTAGCTTCAAGAGCTCCTACACACCTCATTTAAGCGCTGCATTGAATCGGTCCCATAAGTAAGGATGCCAGCAGCTCTCTGTGCATAGGCTTAAATGGCAGGTGAGTGTAGGGTTGGATGTGTCAAATACATAAAGGCAGAGAGACTACAAAAGAGGAGCAAAGAGCTTATCAAATGTGAGTGATCTGGTGTTCTGGGGGTGAGGTGCGTCAGGAATTTGGCTGCAGGGCAGATGTAGCCACCCCCCTGCAGAGTTCAAAGCCACCCTTCGGTATGGGAGCGATTCCCGGAACCGGGGTGCACAAGCCAGGCGGGGTAAAGGTTGCCTGAACATGTACTTTAGTTCTTCCTTTCTAGTGTTCAGAAACTTGAACACTAGAAAGGAACACTTGAACATTNTCCTTTCTAGTGTTCAGAAACTTGTATTTTTCTAACTTGATTCTTTCTAAAGAGACATGGGACTCCATCACAGAATCTAAGCTATGCTTCAAGAAAACGATTTGAAGCTTAATTACTCCTTTTCTCTAAGGGAAGAGAGAAATACGGTTGACAAGGGTTAGAAATCCTTTAGGAAGCCACAGCTATCACAGTTTTGCAGGAGAGATGCTATGGCAACTAGTTAAATATAAAGGAGGCTATATGATCTCCAAGTGATGCTGCTGTTATTTATAGAAATGGGGGCTGAAATATTTGGGGTTGCTGATATGGAGGCTCGCAAAGAAACAGTGACATGCACTGGATGGGATGAATATTGTATGACTTGAAAACTTGGAGCTGCACCCTGCACCAGAGCCTGTGCAAGTACATCCCTAGTTCAAGTTAGATTTTGGCCCCCCAAATCTTCTCTGTGTCTGGGTCTCAGGGCTCCTGTCAGGGACAGGCAGAACTAATTAGGATTTCCATCCAGGTATGTATCAGGGAGGTCTGTACTGTCCACCAGTAGCTCAGATGTAGAATACAAGTGTGAACAGCTTTAAAATGTTATTCCTATACACCTAATCCTAGTCTTCTTTCTCTCCATACACTTCTTTTCTGCCTGTGCTATTCTGGTCTTCCAATTTCTTCCCATTTATGTCCTTAATCATATGCTTCATCCCCTTAATTCCAGCTATGCTTAAATCCTCTCTTTTCTTAAAGCTGTAAAATCATGTACTTTTCCCATTTGATACAATCTCTTTGTAGTGGCTGGTGAATAAGACCATGTGAAATAAGATTGCACAGCATAGCACACTGATTTTTAGTGTATTCCAGCCTTCCCAGGGGTAGGAATTTTCTCTTGGGCACCCAGCATGCTACTGCTACTCTACTACTACTGTAATGTCACTGTGATTTCCAATAATAACAAAGATGATCACCTTATTTTTCCAGGAATGCTAAATGTTCCAACTTTATGGTGAACAGAAAGAGAGAATATTTTTAAGATTTATCTGGAGGAATAAAGTGAATACTAGACAATGATGCTACAAAAGAGCTTAATTGAAGTAAAGTACTAGAAAAAAAAGGATAAAATTGACCTTATATAAATGATAGATAAATAATATCTGAGAGTCACTTAAGTTCAGCTGAGGGGTTCAAATGAGAAGTGATGCAGGGCCTTATTAGATCAAACAGTTAATTTTCAGAAATGGTGACCTTTACCCAGCTGAATTTTGTAAAAGAATATTTGACTGTTCAGAAGTTTATTAGAGTTGGTTAATTATCTTCTAGTACATTTGTAGAATATGATAAGCATGTTAATTTGAGACATCCCTATAAAATGGATGACTGCTACTAGAGAAAAGTTCAGTGATTTCCTCTAAATGGACAGTAAGGGCAAGCCAATGAACAAAGTCTCTCTCACCTTTCAGTTTTCTTTTCCATCATGAAACACCTCCCCTTCTCTCTGTTTATAATACTGGTGTCTCTCCTACCACGCCTCTCCCAGAACCTTGTTTCTATAACATAAGCTACCAAATAAAAGCTTGTAAAGTAGCAGGAAAGTACTTGGGTATTCTCTTTCTCTTAACTGTCCAGCTGAAAAGTGTCATTGTTGTTCTACTATTCCCCTCCTTCCATTTAATTTGATTCTTTCACCAGTTATCTGACATTTTAGGCATCTCCCTTCCAGACACACAGCTGCACCTGGTCTCATCTGAGGACACAAATACATCTACTGAATGCTGGGGGTTATTTATAGCAGTGAACAAACAATGGCATTGCTCTTATGCCTTGATCCAAGAGACTTGGAAACTGCGCCTGATAAGGGTGCAAAAGAAAACAATCTCTCATACAGATCTTAATGTTCTGCTGAGCTTTTGACAGTCACCTGTGACAAGGCTGTTCCTGACAAAGACTGGACCTTTCTGTTCTACAGACACCAGATGTGGAGGCAAGCTGAGGGTGTTGTGGCTCAGAACTGTAGTTTAAATATAGAAGACATCTAAGACTGCGACTCAAATACAGTAGTTAATCAGGATGGTCAGAAAGGAAAAGCTCAGGCAGGCACAACTCAAGAGTGAGGATTCTTATTCCCAGCAAAGATCAAAGAATTTACTACTGATTTTCTAAGTGTGTTCCCAGCAGCAGGTAAACAGCTGCAACATGACAGTGCCTGGACAAATGAAAAAGCCTCACCCAAGGTGGACGTTGTTCACAGTCATTTCTCGCTATGCATGTGAGTAGTTCTTGTAACTTGACTTAACAATTTGTAACTTGACTATCACTTCTGTATTAGACCTTTGTTCCCATCCTATCTCCACACTTCAGTTTAAGCTCACTGTAGGACACACCAACACTCTTCTTCCTTTTGCAGAGGAGAAAATAAGGCATTGAGACATCATTTGCAGATATCTTTAATGTGCAAGTAATAATAATATGAATTAGGGTTTTCCAAATCCATGATAGTTAGTCCAGCTGTTTCTTCCACAGTGTCTTCTGCTTCTCCTGTTGGTTAAGTGTTGTATCTTCCCTGGGTTTTAAAGTCCTTCCTAGATGGCTATATCAAAGCAGGATTGGGGGCATCTGAAATACAGTGTCTGGTTTCTGAACTATCTCACAAGGCCCTCTCTAAAAAGGTTCAGAGAACTGTGATATTCAGTTCCTAAATTGTGGGTGCCCACCTCCAGAGAGGTCCCGAGTGCTGAGGTGCCCCACACAACAAGCAGGCAGGGGCAGATGCTTAAAGCTGATGTTGACAACAGGCATCTCAATATTCAGGGCACTGAGCCAGGCAACAGGACATGCTGAAGCAAGGTTTGTGTTTGAAGTTGTCCCTCTAGCCTCCATAAAGTAGTTTAACTCAGAAATAGAGTTAGGTGCTTTGGTGAGGCAGAAACCAAAACCAGCTCATGAGCATGGACATCTGGGTCACGCAGTTGAATGAAGGCAAACGAGGTGGAAGAGCAGCCCATTCCAGTGGCCCTCCTCAGCCCCAGGGGCATTGAACCCGGGCTCCCTCTCTGCAGCACAGCCAGGCGCCAGATATTGGCCATTCCTGGTGGACACCTCCTACTCTTCTTTGGAGGATAAGGGGTCAGGACTACACAGCTCATGTGACAAGGATCAACAGGACCAGAGAGACACAGAATGTCACCACAGTGTCTGGGGACTCAGGGAGGGGAGGACCTGCATCTCCTATGCCATGGTTGGGTAGATACTTTGTGTTGCTGACCTATTCTATAGATACAAGAGTGAAACTCGGCTTCTTAGTCCAAGCTATGTGTCCCTAGGCAGTTTAGATGAGATTTGAGTTATTTGCCTCAAGTAGTTGGGAAATTGTCTTAAATTGCTCTTCATGTGCTTAAATGCTGTTATGGATCACGCTGTCAGTTACCGTAATTAAGAAACTAATTTAGTGAGAGTTAGAAGATCTGGTTTCTATTTTTTGTTTTGTCACAGATTTCCAGCATGACCTTGGCAATCAAATCAATTCAGGTCAAATAACAGTGAACTCAGTGTTTAAGGCATTGGCTAATACAAGAAATTGGAATGTATCTGCACCTAATTTGTGGAGTCCAGTATTTATCCATTTCTTATACACATCAGTCACACTAGTTTACTTTTTTTCTTATATTTTGTGAATGTGCTGACCGACCAGGCTAGTTTATCCTGGAGTTAAATTGAGATTATGATATTTTTGTACATTATAGGTAGTGAAATAATGTTTGCCAAGCAGTCTGAGACTCTCATGTGCATCCAATTGTGTGTAGATGCATATACTTAATGCACTTACCTTAGTTAATAATTTTTAATCTTCTGAAGTTTCACAAAATATGTCAATCTTTGGTATGGATACTACCTTAGGAAAGATGTTTGCAATACTATGTCAATCTGTTTCTGAATCTGTTCCAGGAGGATCTGGGGCAACCATTACTTCAGACAAATATTTTAATTATGGAAATGTCTTGATCTCATCCCTGTGATGAGACAGAGTCATAGACAGTGACACCACTTAAGACATAGTAATGTATCAACACTGGAATTAATAATTAATGTACTATTTATGTTGTGGTAATATTTACAAACCTCAGTCATCAAGACTCAAGTCTGCTGTACAAATACACACAAACATGATTTCTGCCCCAAAGAGCTTAAAATGTAAAGCAGGGAGGAAAAAGCCATTTTCAGGCTCTGGAAAAAGGAAAAACATCAAACCAATGACAATAAAAGACTCTGCAAAGCAACTCATCTACAGTGTAACAGGGAACTCATGGTTTCTCTGCAAGAGAAAGCTACTCTAATGTAACTTGAAGAGATTTTAAACAATGTAGGAGGTTATGTTGGAATATTTTCCAAATATGTTCCTATTTTGGAATATTACTGGCTCATTTAAGTGTAGATAAAGATTTGCCTAAGTGTTTGTCTACATGGTATATATTTTCCTCATTATCATAATGTAATTAGCTAATGAAAAAATAGGTGCCATTTCCTCATGTAGGCATCCAGAGGGAATATAAAGGTTGGTAATTATGCAGCTGATGCGAGGAAGTAATGTTGGCACACTCAGTTATTCTCTGGAGACATGATAACACAGTATACACACTTAACTTGGATACCTACATTTTAGGAATTCCATACTTCCATGTCTTTCCAGATGTGTCCTCTCTTTCTGCTCAGAGATTGTGTCCAGGTGCCCAGCAGCCAGTTACAACAGTAGTACAGCCCTGTCTGGACTGTCTGACAAGAAAACTCAAAGAAACTTCCAGCAGTTTTGTGCAGATCAAAGTTACAGAGTTTGTGCAGTTTGTCCTGTGAACCTCACTGTATTGGATGTTCACACACTTCATGGCACAAATATACTTCTGTTAATAGTAGGAAAGTGTCCCTTCAGTTTACTGTTCTGAATTATTCAAGGCACACAAAGTTAACTGCAGAGAAAAAAATTATACATGAATTGTCTGAATGGTGTTTATGTTCCTCTTCACATGGGGAAGGAGGGGGATTAAGTAAATCCCATCACAGTTTTCTTCTTATTGGACAAGTCAATCGAGAGCAAAGGGAATAATTGGAGCTGTAGTCTTGAACTACAGTAGTGATTTTTGCTGGTGCTCATCTGTCAAAGCAGCAATGGCAGTGTCCACATCAGTTGAATCATACTGACATAAATTCGCTTCTCGAGTTAAATTAAAAAGAATTTTTAAGGCTATAATTATGCTGTCACATAAACCCCATTACTATTTAGTGGATGAAACTAGGGGAATCTCATAGTGCATATGATTCACCCAGGTCTTTTTAAACTGACACAAATTGATGTGGCCTCAGCTCACCCTCAAATGAATATTGCAAATTCAGATGGCTCAAGAGGATGGGAAGACCAGAGTATTGGCAACTGTTGAGACAGGATATCACATCAGAGCTCAGAGCCAAGGGCAGCTCCAGCACAGCAGTAACTGCCCCAATGCTGGCATGCCACTAAATGCTTCGGATTCCTTACAGGTAAGCAGCCTGTACCCAGGACGTGCCCATCTGAGTGCAGAAGAATAAAAAACATATGCTGGGAATAGAACAGAAGGGATTAAACTTTGCCTCAAGTGTCTGCATTTAAGGCCACTCTTTTCAGTGCAGCTACCCTGGGTTGGTGTCTGTGTCACAGGGCAGGGAGCTGTGCTGCTGTTGCTTGGGGCTGTTGCTGGAGGGCATTCAGCCAAGACAGGCACTTGCTGCTGCTGAACATCTGGACACATGCAGACATAGAGGGAATTATTCCTGCTTAGACTGTGTTTTCCTCAGGACTCACTCTGAGCCCCCAGCAACCTCTCCCACCATGTCACCCCACATCTCTGACATGGCCATGGTTTCTCCACTTCTACAGTCAGGCTCCATCTCCTCCACATTCCCACCTTCAGCCCCCAGCCCAGACCCCTGGCCTGCCAGCCTGGCTCTGCCCTGCCTTGCTCCTGCACCTGCAGTGCGGGATAGCTGATTTGTGGCATCTTGCTTCATCCACATCAGGGTCCAGGTCCCAGGGATGTTATTTACAAACATGTAATTGTTCACAAGGAATCTCGGATGCACTCCAGACCAGGAGATTAAATTCCAAATGGTTGTGATTAGACTTGTGGAGTGGCAGGGTTTACCAGTCTGTATGTTATTCACCTATATTGTTTGTGGACCTCAGCAAGTGTATTTGAACATTTATTCTCCACACAGAGTCATCGAAGATACTAAATGAGGAATCTCTGTAGTGCTCCATTAATTACTGTATGTGTGCCCTAAGATAAGTGAAATTAAAATATGTGTTGCAGAACCAAAAGCCCAAACATAGTCATTCTGAGGAGACAAACATATATATAGGTATCTATCTGAGAATGTCTTTGCTCAGTTTTGCTGTATACTTTGGCTAGAAGAAATCCAATCTTTATGAAGTGCAAAGCACCGAGAAATGAAAAAAAAAATAGGGAGTAGAAAATCTCGAGGTATTCTGCACAGTTCCAGATTTGTGTGAAGATTGTTTACAGTTTTAGCTTCTGATTGTGTGCTAGAAATGGCAGGGTCCTGACCAGTACTGTCTATACTGCTTAAGTCCATGAAAAGCCCTGCAACCTTGCCTTGCAAGATAGAAAGAATATGTCTTGTCCCCACCACCCATTGCACAGCTAGGGAGCTTCAGCCAACACACTGAATTAGTGCTTCACTGGCCTTCCACAAAAAGAACTCAAACATCAAGCCTCAAGCCCTGTCTGTGAGGTAACAAAATACCTTTGCCGTATGCATAGCCCAGGATCATGATTAACTAACACAGTTAACTAACTGCTACTTGCCCCTTTGGACATTAAGAATGGTGAGGCTGGAGTAGCATAAACTAATTACACACCCTCATTGCCCAGCTGCACTGAGTATCCCATCTTCCAAAATGCATTTATATACTTTTCTGGGCTTTTAAGCCCGTTAAGACTGATAGCACATAAGGACTACATCTGTACTTGTAACAGGGTTAAAATCAGGCATATATATTGTCTTTGTCAGTGTCTAGAAATATTTCCATGACTATGAACTTCAAACATACTTTTAGGGGAGATACTTCACAATTTAAAATCAAAAGCACCTGATAGTACTCATTAATAAGAATCCAGACAGTGACTATTTAGGAAACATTTTCCTCAAAGATAAACAGTGATACCTGAAGGAAAGAACAGAGATAAGGAAAGGTGGAAAATCATAAAGTACTCCATAAAGTGAAGCATTAGAAGAAAATGTGTTCTTATTTTTCCCTGTTGCTTTCCTCTGCCCAGGAACTGTATCACTAGTGTGTGTGGTGCTCTGCAAGGCAGAAGGAGATGTCTCTGTGCCTGTTAAACAAGCTGATGCTGATCTGCCTTCCTGACTTCACTGTTCCAAAGATGGGATATTTTAACTGCCTGAGGTCTGCTACATACACAGGTGCTGTCTGTTGAGAGACATTGCTGAGGGAGAATTGCCTTTCAGAAAGCTCCCCATGGCAAAAGTTAATTGAGGCATCCTTGGCTTTGATTAAACTAGAGACACTGATTTGGACTTGCTTTGACTCCAGGTTTTGTCTTGCTTTAGGTTTGCTTGATAGCTTGTGGCAGTGTAAATAGGAGGAAAACAGGGATCAGTGGCAGATTAAGAAATTAAAAGACTGAAGGACAGGCTTTGAGACCTGTAATCTAAATCCCAGTTAGAAATTCTTCATGGAGTGTAATGCGGTAGCCAGCCTGAGTCTGGCTCTGTGGAAAAACTGTATTATGACTGCTGGTTATTGCCTCCCTTGGGAGAGCTGTGCTGGAGGCTTTCACCCTGCCTTGTCCCTGGGGGTGCTTTGGGGCTGGTTGTGGCAAAGGTTAAATGACTGCTTTTATGAGCTGGAGAGGAGAGGAATGGGGAAACAAGCGTCCAATAGCTGTGGAAAAGAGCCGGGGACAAAACTGAGAGCAATGGGGAATGTCTGTGGCCAGAGCCATGGTTATAGTTTGAAAATCTGCAGAATGAACTGAGGGGTCCAGGGTGGGCTAAAGCAGAAATCTGACTTGGAAACAGACTAAAGAATAGCGTGATGGTTGTGGTCATTTGCTGTAAATACATATGGTGCAATGCTGTTCTTATTAATGAAAACATGAAGAACAAGGCAGGAAGAGTCACGATCAGAGAAAATGTTAGGATCAGAGTGATTTCCAAAAAGCAAAAGGACAAGGAATCAGTGGCCATATACAATTTCGTTCTTACCCAGTTCAACTAATAAACAGTAGTACAGATACAGATCAAGTATTTGTGGATGGAAGTCAAACACCTAACTGCAGACAACTTGCTTTCTTTGTCCTAGGAGCTTTGAATTAGTGAATTTGGCCTGGTTGCCTGAACAGCTCTCAGGCTGGACTTTGTGTGCAGGTACACATGTATGACACAGCAGTGCAGCCACCAACCCCAACACCTGAATCTCACAAGACAGTTACGTTGAGAATGGTAATCAATCGGGGTATCTATTGACAATTTTTCCATCAGGGATAACATCAGTAAAACAGATGGATTTTTTCAAGAAATACAGTATAATTTTAATGTCAAAAAGCCCATTCAGATAGGAAAGTAAAGAAACTGTTAATATAAATACCTTATTTCTATAGAATAAGACCTTCAAGCAGGAGTGAATTGCCTTCATAGTGTATTTTAATAATGGTAGGGCTTTTTCTCTCCCTCAGGTCTCAGTAAAGACCTACAGCTGACGAGGGTGCACTCATTCTGCAGGTAGTGTCCACATGGTTTGAAGTTATGGCAGAACAGATTATTAGCTATGGCAAAGAGGAAGGAAAAACAGTTAATTAAAAAAGACAAAAGCAAGCAGCTAAATAGTGACAATCAGTTTTGCTAGCATTGTCATGGGTTTTCCCATGACAACCTCTCTACAACAGCAAAAAGAGCATTCCATGTGTATTAAGATGGTCTTTTATTCACAGTATCTTGGTTTAAGCTAGGAAGTTTTAAATCCTTTCTTTTTTTTTTTTTTTTTTTTTTTTTTTTTGAAACCAGATGCAGTTGTGGGTCTAGAGAAAGCCAGTAGGAGTTTTGAGAACTCTTCTTTAAGTGTGATTTTAAGAAACAACAGGAGCTGAAAAGCAACAGTGTTCTGCCCAAAGGAGCTTCACATTGTGGGCTGGATCTGAAATTATATTCAAGTCAGTGGATTCATATAGGTAATGTCTCCCTGTGTACAAGGAGGAGCAAGAAAATGCAGACTCCAACATGAACACTCTCAAACGTGTTCTGAAAGAAAGGACAGTGCTCAGAACCACAGAATTACTGAAGGGGCAGGTAGGGAGATATGTTTGAGGTTGTACCCACTTTTGTTTATCTCCACTGAAATACTGGTTTGCATGTGTGCCTTGCATGAAGGAATATATCAAGATCACTGTAACAAGCAAAGTCTTTGGTCCATGTAGAATTTGAGTGTCTCACAAGATCAGTTATGTTCCTACCTCTTTTCAAACAGAAGTGATTGGTGTGGCTGGCATAGACATTATATATGAATATCAGGTGGTGTAAATTGGAAATGAGATAGTGTCATTGGACAGGGTGAAAAAGGTGAATGCTACAGGGTGCTCTGTTGATATTCTGTGGATATCTGTTGATATTGGGCTACTATGTTCAAAGCCACATAATGTCAGGTCTAATCCATGCATATGTTTTCTGGAAACTTTGCCCAGTATTTAGTAATAAAACCAGCCTTCCTTACAATGATATGTCAAATAAACATATAGACACCGGTGAAGCAAAAGCAGTTTCTTTTTCTTTTCACAATATCTTTTTCTTTTCTGTGATACTTTCACACTCAACTTAGCCACTTAGAAGTGCCTATTAAGAAAAGGGATTTTTTTTTTCTTTTAATGCACAGATACAACTAAGGCTCTCAATTCTTATTTAGTTACTAAGTTTCTGAAACTAGTGAAATCTCATGCCTGAAGATGTCCTGGACATTTATCACACTTGGTGTCTAGCTGTGAACCCATGAGTTTAGGCATCCATTTTAAAAAGCAGGTGAAGGTTTCCCTTGTATTTGTGTCCAGTTTGAATGTCTGTTGCACAGCAAGCAGGTGAAAGGGCGATGATAGTGAGGTGAAGGCACTGCCTCAGGTATCAGGATATTGGATTCTGTGCCTGGCTCTGCCAAGCCTTCTTTAAATAAGTTGCATCATTTTTGAGCTTCATTCTTTCCTATTTACAGAACAAGGAAAACAAATGCCAATTTACATTGGCATTGCTTGCGTTGCAAGCATTAATTCATTGCTGTCTGTAAAGGAGATCAATCCTCTGATAAAAGGTACTAGAGGAATGCAAAGTATGTCTATAATATAAATATAAAAATGGGGATACTGTCAAGGTTTGCCTTGGCTAAATCAAAGGTTCCAATACCAGCTGCAGTCCCTCTGACAGCTGAAACTGTCTGGTCTTTGGATATGTGACAGGATATGTGAATTCTGATGAGGGCTGGAATACTATTTAGCACTAGCAAAGGTTTTCTTTAAAGGTAAAGTTGCTGTTTCTTAGTAACACAGAGCACTTTACTGTCCAGCTTGTCATGGTTGTGTGATTTGTGTTGCAAAGAATATGCTTCATCTCCTGCTCTGTATTCCTGCTGGGTTCTGTCAACCAAGGGTACATCCAGGTACTCAAGGACCTGTAAGTGGTCCATCACAGTTCAATGGCCCCTTTTATTTCTTACTATCAAGTCCCATAAGGTTCTAGTGACAGCCATTAAGTCTTTATGACATGTTATGGAAGCAACATAAAAGGAACATGTAGGAAGAGACTGAGTGAAGCAAAGAAATGAGAAGAGAAAATTTCTATTCAAAATTCACCTCAAATGAGTGACAATGTAGGCCACACAAGTACAAAAGCCAAATGTAAGTAATAATAATGGGACTTTTTTACAGAAATAGAACATCCAACTTCTGGACGGTGGCTGGAGTCAGCTGTACCTCAGACATATGTGATTCTTGGTGTACTAAACTAACCTACTAAACATACCCTGTACAGATTTGTAAATATTAGCAAATGCTGTCCTTAACTGCAAGAATGCAAATTTAGAGGCAAAATTACTCAAATGGTGTGGTCCCATGGGTGAAATAGCTAGTAATGAGAATATGAAGAACAGTAGTTCCTTATTCAGGAGTGCCGTTAGCAGGGGCAGGGTAAGGATTCTGAGCATGGTCTTGGCCAGCCTTTTGAGGCCTTCTGCTGTCAACCTCACCACTTAGTCCTTCATCATCACACACCGTATTTCTGTGTACCTCCCTTTTGGCATCAGCAATATTTTGTAATGATTCCAGACCTCAGGCAATGGAGACTGTTTAACCACCACAAACAGAATTGCTTCTTAACTTGGTTACAACTTTTTCCACCAAAACACATTTTCCAGAAAGTAACACTTTTTTCACTGGCAACTCCATAACTACTTTTTCTTTATTATTTTCCCTCTGGAGACACACTGGTACTTTGAAAGCTCTTGGCAGAAGTCTGTCAAGTTGGCTGGCTGGCTAAAGGTGTGACTGCCTGATGGACTCAATCTGGCTGAGCTTCTTGCGCAATCAGCCAAGTCCCTTGGCTTTCCTTCTTATAGATGAGCAGGTATTTTGGCTGGCCAGTGGACTGAGTTGTTCCCATTTACTGGAAATTTGGCTCCTGGCACTTTGTCATAAGTACAATGTTAGTAGCCTGGAGTTCTACACAAAGCAGAAGCTGGTCTGGTTGGATTTTTCCTTCCTGCCACCACTAGTCAACAGTGGTGAATATAAAGCACTAAGTTATGCCCTTTTATAAGCTATTGCATCCAAGTAGAAAGGTCTTGATATCACTTTTGATATGCATTTGTGTTTCAACCCCTGCCTAACATCGGTGGCAGAAGACTGCAGTGATTTCTGGTGTGGTCTAAAATATGACTTGTTTTCATTAGTTGATTCATTTTTTCCAAGAGTAGCAAAGAAGAAAATAGCTGTTGTGTGCCCTCTTTTTTTCTACTCGTCTTCTGATCTGTCAACATATTTCTAAAAGTCTCGTGGCTTAGATCCTTGACCTTAAGAAAGTATTAGAATTTTTTCCTCATTCCTGCTACATGTGAGTGCATGTGATGGTCTTGTCTATTTTTGTTTATGTAATGAAACATCAGTGCCCCAAAGGCACTGGTCATTCATCTACTTATGCCAGCATTCTTGGCACTGTCTTGGCGTTTTCCAGGCAGTCTTTTCGTGCATCAGCATCAACACATGAGACAGCATGCCTTCTTACATCTTTTTCAAGGGACCTCTTAAAAGCTTTCCTTATTTGTCTTCTCTACACATTTTTTTGAATTTGAATGTAGCTAACAGACAACCAACCTGACAAAGAATACAGACCTCATGTTTTTAGAGACTAGGATCACTATGTTTCCAATGAATTTGTATTAATATTTTTTTCAGGAGGTATAACTTTGTATATCTAAAGTGTAAAAATGTTTATTGGCAGTCAGTTTAATACACATTTTACATTCAATTTGTCTTGTCCAGCCCAGCCCAGGAATGTCTTTTATATCTCATTAATGTAACTCATATATTCATGCAGACTATTGCATACTGCACACATTCAGTGCAATTACAATTAAACCTTTGGACCACAGTCCATCTTCTCAGATCCTCTGAGTTTTCCTGTGTCACACAAAGTATATAAAACAGGCACTCCTTTCTCAAGAGTTTGCAAAGAAATTATTGGAGCTAGACAAATTTTGAGCAAAGTGTGTTTGGATTAATTGTCCCAGTGTTATTTATAAATCCAGTTTGACTTCAGTAGATACCTTTGTCTAGATGCTGGTCTTTCTCTTCTTTTACCACAAAGATAAAGGAGGATGTGACAGATACTGGGTTTATGTGACAGCCTGGGAGTCGGGTGCTTTCTTGTGCTGTGAGAAAGCCTGGGTTAGCATCACAACTCCACATTACAGTATTGCAAAAGAAAGACCACAGAAAAGTGTCCAGGAATGAGCCTCCACCTGCTGTGTGAGAAACTCCCTGGAAGGCTGGGGCCACAAATGTTTGTCCAAAGTGAAAGTGCATCAGCAGATAACTGGAGAGTGGCTCTTTGACCACACACGTTGATCATGTCAATTTTCTGAAAGGTGAGCAATGGAGACAGAGAATAGAGTTAACCTGGATAGTTCATGTCTTTTGCAAGGGCCAGAGCTTTTGAAGTACTGAATAAAGGGGCAACTGTCTCCCCCAGAGCAGTTCTGAGAACTACTGCTGCTCTACATGTTTATGTTCTAGGAAAATTCTTGAAATGAAGTATTTTGTATTAGCCAGAACATGACATGCCAAATTAAATAGATTTCTAATAATTTGCTTGGCAAGAAGATTCAAATTCTGAATTTCCACTTTTTATTTGGTTTCCAAGGTACAAAATCAATTATTTGACAGCCATCTGGTAGATGTGTCTGATGAAATTGCTCAGAACAAATTTTACTGAAAATTTTCTGTGTTTATGTAAACAATTTTCTGTGTTTATGATAGCCTCATTGCTAAGCAAATATTTTAACCATTTACCTTTCCTTTGGCTCCCACATTTCTGTCGGGTTTTCAAGAACAACCAAAACATCCAAACACAGCTTGTTCTTTTCTGTAAGGATTTCCATGCTCAATATGTGGTACCCTTGAAAGACCTGTGAGGAGAACAATCCGTGTTTTTATGGATGCTTTCTACAAATGTATGTATTTTCTCATTGTGTTGCACACACCACTGAGGAGCAAGATATGTGCTATCCCTTTCTTTAGTAAGTACAGAAAATGAGACACAGGTAGGCAGATTGTTGGCTTGACTACCCAGGCAAAGCAACCAGCAAGGTTTTGGGTCAGAGGTTCTCTTATCTTTAGTGAATTGAAGGAGTTAGCAGATAAGGTACAGAAACTGATCACAGTCATGGTCACAGCACCCCAAACTAAGGAGAAAAGTCTAGCTGTTCTCTAGAAGGTGTCTAAAGCTGTCCACACTCAAATAGTTGTACTTATTTAGCTGAATGGGCAGCAGCTGCTGTTTGTGGGGTGGTAGTTGGAAGCTGAGCAGTGAAACTACTGTACAAATGCATGTACCCTAATGTTGGGTCTGAGATTCCATACTCTACTAGCAGCAGGAATTAATACGGTCGCATCACCAGGAGCACTGGCTGGGAACTGATGCAACAGCTTTATCAATCCAACAACTGCAAGAAAAATGGGTAATTCAAGCTTCTATTGGAATGATATCTGCTTCCTCAAACTATGGCGCTCCACCCACATTGTGAAGCTGACCGTCTGTCCAGTGTCCTTGTTTAAAAGACTGACCTCAGGAATTGTTTCAGATAGTTACACAGATTAGCTGAGCAGATGGTTTTAAGTAAACATCCACCCAAGCGGTTAACATGTGCTTATCATCCCAGCAGAGCTAACAGTCATGTGCCTGCATTCAGAGTGATCAGGAGTTGGTTCCTCTGAGTGGTGCAACTCCTGCAGTGCCCAAAAAAGGTACCAAAAATAAACTCTGATTTTGCAAAGCATTTAAACCTGTCTTTAAATAGCACTTCAGCAATCAGATTTGAACCTTGAATTAAGAACCTTGTTCAATTAGAGGAATACAGGAATTTCCATGAGAAATCAGACTGAACATCCAGCTAGTCCAAGCCCACCTGAGACTGTGGCCAAACAGATGGAAATTCATCTGTCCATCAAAAATGGACATCTTCATTCTTGATTCCCACTGGTAAGCAGAGGGGTCAGGAAGAGACATGGAATTTCTCAGCCCCTTTTTGTCACCGTGTGTCATCTTGTTGCTGCAAGCTTTGAACCTGAGAACTGTTTGTAGTTAAATATGTAATGGGTTTTTGAGTAAAGTGCTCATTAGTGGTGGATGACTAATTTGAGTAAAGTGCGCATTGAAGGGTGCTGGGACCCAGGAAAATGAATGATGTTTGGCTGATACAGTTACTAGAATTGCAGACAAATCAGCTCAACAAGCATGTACAATTTCAGTTCATTTTGTATTGGTCTCAAAGCAAATACATGTCTTGAAAGGCATATGCTAAAATTCTAGGTAGGGTTCCAGGCACCTTGAGCTGATTTAAATTTTAGGCAGTCTTAATCTTAACTTGTCTTTTTCTCCTTCCCAGCCTCATATTCCTTCCTTCTTCCTTGTGCTAAATCTCATATTTATATGTCTGCAATATGATCTGATTTGTGAGATTACAGAATGGTTTGGGTTGGCACGGACCTTTAAAGGCCATCTAGACCAAACCCCCTGCAATGTGCAGGGACATCTTTAGTGGGATCAGGTTGCTCAGAGCTCCAGCTCTTGAATGTTTCCAGGAATGGGGCATCTACCACATTTCCAGGCAACCTGTTCCAGTGTTTTGCCACCATCATTGTAAATAACTTTTTCCACCTATCTAATCTAAATTGACCCTGCTTCAGTTTAAAACCATGACCCCCTTTTCCTATTACAACAGGCCCTGGTAGAACGTTTGTTCCCATCTGTTTTATAGGCTTCCTTCAAGATTATCTAGTTTACAGAGGATGAATTTTTGAAGGTTTTGGGTTTTTTTTAATTGCCAAGGCCACTTGCAAGCCTGTGGACCATTTATACCCTTTCCCCATGATAAACGGAATGCAAAAGCTTCATAGGCTTTGAATTCACCAGCCACAGAGACATGTGCCTCTCATCTCTTCCACTTAGCTGTGGGAAGATTTAACCTTCTAAAATTCCCTTAGTGGTATATCTAATAATTTTCTCTTAGTGTGTGGAGCTGCACTGCATGTGGGAGCACTGTATCTGCAGAGCCAACTCTTACAGCCAGGATCAGACCATACTTTTGGCGAGAGGCCACCAGAGCGGGAGAAGCAACAAACCTATTTATAACAGGCATTTTGTCCATCAGAAGAATGTCAACAGACAAATTACTATAACCTGCCTGAACCAGCTCAGCCCTCCTGCGAATGAAAGCCCAGATTGTATTGGGAATGTTTGTTTTGCCATTTTGCAAATACGTGAAGAAATCAATGGTGTATTCATGGCAGTCAGTAGAGCAAGTAGTTATTTTAGATGGACAATCCCCAAACCCTTACTGCTGGCACTAAGGGACTGCACTTCTGGCTGGTATCAGCATTAATCCTATCTGGGTAAGCACAGATTTGCCTGAGCCACAAATTTAAGCTGTATCAGCTGCCATGCTTTCATCTATTAGTTTCAGGAATGTGGTTTCTGCACCAGATCCATCTGGAAATTACCACGTCAAGACAGATTGCTTGTCAGTATCTCCTTAGGGCTTGTCTTCAATGCTGAACTCTGCTTCTTCTAGTTTGTTTTCTTTTTTTTAACTTTGGGGTAGCTGATGTACATCAATTTTCTGAAGATGAAAGGTAAACAATACCTGCAGCCACAAGAACAGTTGCATTGGGACAGTAGGGAGATGCTGGCTGTGGGTTAGAATCTTAGTAAAGTAGGACTTCATAATCTTAGGTACACTTGGGAGTTGTCTACCCTGTCATCTCATTCCTGCTGGCACACCTGCTGGGCAAGTGCGTTTCGGGATAAGACTGTGCAACGTGCACAAGAAAGACTGATTTTTAAATTTTTTTTTTTTTTTTAAATCATTATTTTGGAGGCCCAACTCTTCCATTCTGATGTATTAAAAAATTCAGTTCTCTACTTTTCACACTGTTTCAAACACAGCATTTGAAAACACTTTGTTTTCAACTAAGGTCCTTCTGTACCTTCATCTTGGTCATTTTATTGCATGATAGCACTTTTTTATTGACAGGGAAATAGCTTGTTGTTGTTAATGCTTTCAAGGTGGTGCACTGGAGAGGAATATTGACTGAAGAAGCATTGCTCAGCTGTCACAGAGCCTGGAACAGAATCCCAAAACTTCACAGGCAGATATAAAGGGCTGGTGTGGTCAGGCCACTAGGTCCATCTGCAAGCCCTGAAACATTTGGCTACATTCCCCTAGCAAGACACAGAAAGAGGCTATTCTATGAGTTTCTTATGCAGATATTTAGATGTTTTTCTGCTCAAATAATCTTCCCTCCTAATGGAAAATACTTGCCTCTTGAAACCTAGGATTAATGCTAAAACTGTTGTTACTCACATTACAAGGTGAGGTCTTCAAGTTTAGCCAAGAATGTATGATGATGATGATGATGATATACCTTCGTGCCTCAGATTTGGAAACGATGCCACCACATCCAACGGAGGTAGAAGATTAAAGTATTCAATCTCCTTGGTTATATTAAATTATCAGATTGATGAAAGAGGCAGGGAAAGAAAATTAAGATCATGAAGCTGTCTTAAGCCACGCTAACGTTTTGCTTACTCGGTGTATTGACACTGCCAGAAGCTACATCCTCATTCCTAACTTTTTATGAGTCTACATATTATAGGATAGTTTAACAGCTGGGATTTTCAGCCTGCATGTTTGCAGTTCTCTCTCTGACTTCAGTTTCACTTTGCATGCCATCTTTCTCCCTTCCACGCCCTGCTCCTTCCCCTCAGTAAGAGATGCAAATACCAGATAACTGACAGTTTAAGAGCTTGTGATCACCGCTGGCTTTCATGATTGGAGATCATTATTAAATGAGACATGTGAAATCCTCAGGCATGGAAAAAGTGTAGCTAGCTTAGAGCTCAGGGTTCTCCAGAGAACTTATGCCTGGAGACCTGAGATGGCTTAAATGTTGAAGTTCCTGTCATTTCTGAGTGTGAAGGTGACCTCAAAGTGATCACTGCTCCTGACCTGCAGCTGGGCAAGTTTAAACAGTCCTGGTCAGAGTGTGAGTTCTCTCTTTGATCTCTCTGAACTGTTAATTGTTTATCCTCAATTAAATATTTACTTTGGATTTGTTTTCTAATGTGGGGCTTTATGCTGCACGATGCAGGTGGAGACGCTTGCCATTTTCAGACTACTGATATAATTTTCAAGATAAGCTTAGTTTTAGTGTCTTACAAAAAGTCTGAGGTTCCTGAACATGCAAGTAATGTCTAAAAGGAGTCTTGAACCTATAAGTTACTTTACAGAAAAGAAAACGATAATGATTAGACAGAATACACCCTGATATATAGGAAGTTATGAGTAGATTTAAGGATTTAGCTTAAGTCAGTAGGCAATTAACTAAAGCTAAATCAACATAGAGAATGCTATGTCCACTCAGATTATATCAGGTTAGCATCAGTTTCTACACAAACATAAGACTTACTTGGCTAATACCTTTATAGCTGTGTGAGTGCAACTTTACACAAGGAACTTTTCTGAGAAGCATGAACGTGTCTTTCAGTGACATCATTGCTATAATGCCATACTGCACCCTAAATTAAGTAATGATCTGGTGTCATGCATTTAGATGAGAATACTGATGTGGTACAAGATAATCACCCATCACTTCTGGGTATCCTGAAGTTGTTCCCAGCAGAGAGACCTCGTTTCACACAGACTCCCACATTCCCAGCAATGGCACTCAGAGACAGGAAGCAAGGAGACATTTGGACAACTGGTTTTGAAACAACCCATACGGCAAGGCAGGGCTGCTGGTAGAGGATCTGGGTGCCCTGGAGGATAAATGTGAGACACCAAGTCAGCAGTGTGGCACTGACACAGAGCTATGGACTTGGAAGCTCAAGCTCTTGGTTATATTCCAGACCTAATGGCTGGACTCAGAACAAGCTGCGCATCCCCATTGGATCCAGCCCGCATTTTATCAGAAGTGCACTGAAAATATTCTGGTGGAACATTTTGGGGTTTATGAGTATATATTTTTTAATAAAACCCTTTTACATTGCAAGTTTCTCACTACTCTCAACTGTTAAATTTTCACAATAACCTTTTGTCATATGCACATAGTTTGTCCCAACATATTTGATTCATTCGACTCTGATAATGTTTGGAGACTGTCTAAAAATGCACTTGCAAGGAAAAATGACAAGAAAAAAAAATTAGAAGTAACCTTCACAAATATTCTTCTTTTGAGGCCTGAGTAGATAAAATTATGTATGTTAATGACACTCTTTGCTTCATCATCACGTCACCTCACAGTGATTTTATGATTAAAATATACTATTTCTCTCCTCATATTTCTTGTTCTCTTTCTGTCTTTAGATAATTGCTTTTCCAGAACAAGCATACCCTTTTCATGAATTCTGTTCATCTAGCCTATGGGGGGGGATACTGTAATAATAGCATAATATATTATCAATATAATAAACATTTCAAAACAGTTTCTATTTTATATTTGTGTGCTAACATTTAACATATTTTCTCGTAAAAAAAAAGGTAGTATAATAATCATTGTGCTGAAATATCAGTAGTTCTTGAGCTTGAGAATGTGTAAACTAAATGGAAGACTTCTAAAAACCATGTAGCTATCCATTTACTCATTATTCATTACGGGGTTCTGATTCAGCACTTACCTAAATTCCTGTGCAGCAAAGCATTTAATCTTAGATTAACTTAATGTTTAAATCCTTTTTTTTCCAAGAAAACACTTAAACTGAATGTATCCATTATCAAACTGAATTATAACTCCACATTAATCAGAACAGCCAACTGGGTTTAAAAAGAACCATGAAAGTCCTTTGGGCCATGTTTCCACCCAGAAACTGTACTGTTTCAACTCTGTTCTAAATTGAGGATGAAGATATATTGACAGTGAAGTGTTTATAGGAGAGCAGTTCACTAACCTATGAGAAGTAGTACACTGTATTTGCTCTTTTCCGCTGTATTTTCCCTAGAGGTTTTAGCTATATAGTTATGCTGACAAAAGTCATACCTCAGGCCAAAATGCAAAACAGTCCACACTGAAAATGACAAAGAAATTAACAACCTTATCTGTCAGACATCTTGAGTTTGTGAAGATAGAGCTGGATGGAAAAATACTTGCTGTGCCTGAAAAAGTGATCCTACTACTTAGTTAACCAAAGGGTTCCCAATTGATTATGCTTTTTAGGGGGGTAAAGACAAATCCAGCATATCACTGTAACAAGATAAAATACATATGAGGATAGTAAAGTCTGAAGTAGGACACTAAAAGAGGTTACAGATTTATAACTTAATCTATATTGTCAATTTCTTTTATGCCTTGGTTTCTGTTTTCATTCACACATTGCAAATGGCATGAACAGTAGACAGTAATTAAAGAAATGAGACAGGAATACACTGGTAGGAAGCAGCACTGTAACACAGCAGCCTCATATGATAAAGCTATATTCCAGCAGCAGGTAAGAACAAGGGAAGCAGCTAAAACCCAGCAAAGCACAGAGAATGCCTGTAACAGCACGTCTGCTGCAAAAGTTAGTGGACAGGATTAATATTATTTTTGACAATTTCTTTTTTACGGTTGAAATTTTCAAGTAACATACTCTGATGTTAAAGTGATTTACAAGGAGAAAATAATAGTTTTTCTAATTCTCATGAGGCTCTGGAACTGAGAGGAATTCTCAGTGCTATTTTTTTAACACTGGTTTACCTAAAGGACTCTCTGGATGTTTTACAGGAAGCTTTTTATTTCTATTGGAATTACTGTAATCAGTGGCTGATTAAATAATATGAGAGAATAGAAAAGAAGGAAACATGAAGTCTTTAGCAAAGACTTTTTTCACCTAATCAGTCTTTATGGGACATTATAATTGTAAATTTGCATAGTAGAAACTGAGTTTTAAGTAGGCAGAAAAGACTCCCCATCACTTCAGATGATCAGCTTCATTTTTCTAATTTGTTAAAGTCCTATACCAGTGTCTGCTTACTGATACAATACTTTTTCTAAATTTTTTACCATTCTTAAATTTCTATTAGTATTTTATTCCTAAAAAATAAACCAACAAGGCAGAGAATCCAGGTATTCAGAGGTAACCTTTTACTCTTTTTTTCTAAGAGGAAGAAGTGCTGAAATATTTTTTGTGTTATGACTTAAGAAGAGTATTTCAGGTTTTGGATTGTTTGTTTGCTTTTTTTTTTCTTTAGTTTCCCAAAATTTCCTGGGAATCTTTGTGATTAGGAATTTAAAGATGTTATGGAATAGAATTCAAAGTAAACATATTTCATTTAATCCAAATGCAGATCAGTATGAGGAAGATGTCCCCAGAGGATTAGTCAAGAGATTTTATCAATTCCTAACATCTTACACTGATTAATGTTCTTTTATCTGACAGGGAATATTCAAATATATAAACCTATAATACTATAACATAAACCTATGCCAACAAGCATAAAGGCAAAGTCACATTCATGGCTCTAAGTAGTACTTCTGTGGTTCCTATGAGGAATTTGAAAAGTCTAAATGTGCCTTTACTGTTACCCAAACTTTAATCTGATCCCTAAACACAAAGTATAGGATAACTTTTAAAATTACCTATCTTGGAATTCTCACCCATTTAGAAACTAAAAATCATATTGGGAAACAGTTTTGTAAACATGTGAGTGAGAGATGTATTTTTAACATATCAATATCTAGAAGATGTTTCTGTTTTCATTTAAAATTGATGAAAATTGAATTCTCTAAGGTGAGATGAGGAGTATTGATCATTTTAACCCCTCTGTTGATTATTTTAACCCCTCAATTCTTCCCTGGACTGATCATGCATTTGTATTATACTACATCATTTTGTATTATACTACAGAAATTTGTATTATACTACAGATAATACTGACAGAGCTGGCAGTCTTAAACCTTAAGCCACCTTATTTTTCTACATTCATTTGTGTAGGTCAGAACTGTGTTTGTCTGTTCTCTAAAGAAAAAAAAAAAAAAAAAGATATTAAAAAAGGTCAGTGCCAGAAACTGAGCACTCATACAACACTTTGCTAACAACTTGGTGCCAGTAAGTAGCCAGTGGGACTGGTGACACACTTCCTTTCTGAGCACTGACAATAAAGAATGTGAACAGTACATTGCATAACCTGAAGATTTGCATTCCAAAAAATAGAGCAAGAGTTGAAATGATCTACAAACTGAAATCCAAACACCCAGAGCACATGAAATCAGCTATTCTCAGAGGCCACTACAGTTTGAAAAAAATCGCGAGTCTAGCTGTGCTGCTCACTTTCCCAAAATGTGACAAGCAAGGATGGCCTTGTATGGAGCCCAGCCATCACATTATCAATTGGCAAAGCACTGTTACAGCTCCAGAAGTGAACACAGGCAGATATGTTCTGTGCATCTTCATATATAGATATATCTCAACATATAGATTTATAATTCAATACGATAAAATCCCATTAGGGGAAATAAATACTATAGAAAAGTTTTCAGATTCCACTCTTAACTATCCATAATACACATAGGAATCCATCTGTGAATGCTAAATTCATTTACACATGCAAATTGCATAACTGGTTGAACAGTTACCAGACTTGTGTGCTCAGGTGGGGGATTACTTTAACATCTACCTCAAATAGTGTGAATGCAGTGTAGGCGTTCTGCTGAGTTTATGACTAATATCCCTCAGGGGAGACCTACGAAAGGGGGAACATAATCTGTCAAGAACATGCTTAATTTGATTAGTTTGAGCTTAAACATTTGAGCAGCCTTTGAATCTGAGCCGAGATGGTTCCAGGAACCTTCTTCAAGACAAGCACCTCTGACTGCAGGTTCAGGATTGCCATCTCTTCCTTATTACAGGAACATATTGTACATAAAAGGATATTGTGCTGGATCTGGAAAATATTTAACAGGTATGCACTAAGACTGTATTTAGGTATTTCAATACAACATGCACTACTTTCAGACAGTACTGTGTATTTAGGGCATGACCCTGACTCAGGAGGTTACATATGGCAGAGTTTGTTTGGTTTTCAGTTCCATTGCATTTTGTGTTTTTGCTCACCACTGTCTTATCTAATTGTTCCTCTTGCTTTACACATCCACTGACTGCGGGCTTCTTCTAAGAGAGTATAGACAGTCCATCTCTATGCAAAGTACTAGTTGGTTTGTTGGGTTTTCAGGGTTTTTCTAAAGCTGCTTCTCCCCATATGTTCCTTCTTTCTGTTTTAAAGTTGTTTCTCCCCATATGCGGGACCTTGAGAGAGGAACGTACCTTCAGAAGTAACCAGCGCCCTTCAAATTCTTATCTAAAGGAATCCCACAGGAAACCTTGGAGCTCTTACAAAAATTTGGACTGTCTGTTATTTATCAGATTTACAAGGACACTAGTCTTTGGCTATCAAGCCCTCCTGAAGCCACTAACTGTTCTCTTCCCTCCTCCTTGCTTTTAACAGTAGAGGTAAACATTGACTTAAGTTTGCTTTGTGCCATCTATCTGTAATAAAAAGGTTAACTATAAATGCTGACAAGATCTTAGCTCACTATTAGTCCTGAAGCCCTGACATCAGCGCCGGGTTATGTCAAGTTACAGGCTCTCTAGCAACTGACAACAAACATTTAGACCCAGCCTTTACTGGGTGGGGAAACTGCAAGAGCATCTTTCTCACAGTAACCAGTGGTCTGCCATTATTTCCCTGGTTTGTTAGTCAGAGACTTTAATGGGTCCACATCTCTCAACATCTTCTTAGTTACAAAGTTCCCAATATTTTCTCTCATGTGAAAAGGCCCATACATTTCCTATATGGCTGGTTCTTCTGAGAAGCCAGAAACTGAAGCAACCTCGCTTGAGTAACAACACAGAGAAGTATTATAAAACTATCTTTTTAAGCGTATTTCAATTGTGTCATTGCAATTATATGCACGTAAAGCACTGCAAAAACATCCAGTGCTTGGGAAAATTAAAAAGGATGGCTTGACAGATACAGCCCATTCTAATGTTTGAGGAGCAACTGCGTTTAGAAACTGTTCCGAGAGTACAATAAAACAGTTTGGGCTTCTCTGAGGGTAGATTTTATTATCCCTCCCTGAGGAAACCTGGTAAGTGGTCAAAAAGTAAGTAAATAAAAAAAGTCAAAAATAACATTGCATAGAATCATGACAGTGTGTAACTTGACATCCTGTTGGTCAGATAAATTAGTGAGAATAACAGTGACAGAGAATATTGTCCAGCAGGAATAGGAAGCAAAACTTTGATTCCAATCTGGATTGATTTCCTGGCCCTTTTCTTGCTTCCCTGTCCCTGCCTCCTTTTGTTTTCTCTTTGTTTTTTGTTGTTTTAAATTTTGTGAATCAGGGTAAACCACACGACCATATCAAGCTGCCTGTGAAAACATATTTCCACAACTGAGAGCTTTAGCTAGTGCTAAATAATATTTAAAAATTATTTGCAGACTATTAGGTAAAAGAAATAAAAGCACCATATTCTGTTATTACATTAATTCAAAGAGCTTCTGATAGTGTATTTTTTGGGCCAAATCCTGCTCTGCACCTCAGAACAGGGCAAAAGCCTTTTCAGACCATGATTATTTTGTACTACTTCCAACTTCCTGAAATATATTCTGTCCACAGCTGTAGAGTTCCTGGTGAATGCAGCTAGTTTGAATCTAAGAGTGCTTGAGTTTATGATCTGGTTATCTGTACAAATGTGCAGACCTACAAGGTTAAAGTTCAGTTTAACAAGGTTAAAGCAGTATATCTTCACACATACTTGTCCTCAGCTTTCTTAAGCATATTATTTAAAGCATTTTAAACAAAAATTATTACAACCACTGCACTCAGAACTAATATTTCTCCATTTTCACCCAGAGTGATATCTTGCACACACTATTTTGTAATAAACAATCCACAAGAACAGAGGATAAGTGAGTTGACAACAGAGATGGGTCTGCTCCAAAGCTCTAGTTCTGAATGTATCTGAACTTCAGCAAGTTCAAAGAGAAGTGAGTGCAATGAAAATCAGCCTGTTTTAAAATGGTTTTTTCCCTGACTTCCTGGGTTCCATTCATTTGCTGTGATACAAATTCTCACCTGGGGCATTTGCATTTACTTCTCTGAAAGACAATTTTAAATTGAAGCAGACAATTTTAAATTGATGCTGAGAGGGGCATCCTGCTAGCACAGAAAAGACAACTGGTTGGTTTAGAGACAGAGTTGGTGGTTATTCTTTTCCTTGCTGGTTGAAGGGCCACTCTTCATGCCACTTCTTCTTCCTTCAGCTGGCGCCATGAGACTTCCTCTCCTCTTCCACACTTCTGCAATTGCTGGCACCCTTCTGAGAGCACAGAGAGCCACAGTTTCTTTCCTTGAACAGAAGTGCTTTTCAGAACTTTGGCTGCAAAACACAGGAACCCAAAGAACTTGTATATTCTCTGACCTTCTTGCTATATATTTTTTTTTTTTTTAGTTCCTTAACATACGCTAATCCCTTGATAATTTCAATGTTTTTCTAGGGGAAAGGACACATTTGCTTTGTGAGGAAGCTACAAGGAGCTTAGTAACCTCTATATAACAGATTCTCTTAACCTCTCTAATCAAGTATGCACAAACTAATCTTTCAGCAATAAGATACAAGACACAGCATTTTTAGGCCTTGGACTGACCTGGTAGGAAGAAACTTAAGGCTGACAGGTTACAGCCATTTGGCAAGCCAAATAACATCCAAGAAATATATTTCACTGGATGAAATTTCTCAATTTCTAAACTGAAAAGTCAGCCTTGGTCAGTATTTCTGCAGTTATGAAGGCAGTGTCACGATCCTTTGGTAATGCCAACAGAAGTCCTGCTGAGCCTGAGGCAGTTTGAGTGAGATTCCCTCTGCTGCCACTCCTGCACTTCCAGTAGCATCCTCCTGCGCCCATCTCTGCAGTAGCACCATCCTCCTGCATTCATCCCTGCCAGTAGCACCATCCTCCTGTGCCCATCCCTGCCAGTAGCAATCCCCAAGGCAGGGGCTGTTGCCAGCACTGCGGCTGCGGAGAGGAAGCTCTCCAGCCTGGGGCTGGAGCAGGTGGAGGAGAACCTGCAGGGGCCAGCATTCAAAGCAACCTTGTTAGGCAGCACGCACCTGCCAGCAGTACCTTGCCCTGTGCATCTCCTCCGTGCGCGACCAGACATGCCCAGTGTCAGACCAGGACTGGGAGCTGAGATGTGGGCATGCATTCTCAGGCAATGATTTCCTCTGACCTCCTCCCCTCTCACGTGATGTAATCGCTGTTCCAGGCTTTTGACAGTTCAGAGGTCTGCAAAGGGTTGAGCCAGACTTGTTTTGTATTGCAGCTGAAATACATCTGGGACAATGGTTAAAAGGAGACCTGTCTGTCTGCAAGAGTTGGAGGATTTTAGAGGTATGGAGGGCTTCTATCCATCTCCTACATAAATGGAATGTCTGAAAGAATAATTGGGCTATCTCTTTTCCAGAGGCTTGTTGCTTTTTACTTGTCTTATTCCAAGACACTATTTTTTAAGCAACATATTTGGTTCAGCAAGTGCAATTAGGAGCCTTCACCTGTGTCCTCACAGCCACTGTGCTCAGCTGAGGCCTTTCACAGCACAGCAAGGCACCACCTATGATACAAGGCTCTATTAACTATCACTGCATGAAGCAGACACTCAAGCAGGAATATTTCTGAATAGAAAATACACTGTCCAAGCATGAACAATGTATAGAGATGAACCACTCAAACAGGACAGAGTGGTGGTGTAAAACCTTTCCCTTTCCCCCATATTAGTTGCAACCTTCATTCTTTATCTTTATAGTTCAGTAGGCAAAAGGGCTTCAGTGGTCCTTTCCACAATGAGAAGAAGAAGAAAAAAAAAATACCCTCACTCTTCCCAAATAATCTTTCATTGTCTTTAATCAAAATTTGCCTATGTGCAGAAGTGTAACAAGAATTATTTCCCACTTAGAGCCAACCTGAGCACTAAGTAGAAGTCAGGTGTTGTGGAAACCATGTGCTGGCCCTGTACACAGGGTTGAAATTCACTCAGTATTGTGCTGTGCACAGTCCTTCAGGGAGGAAGTCAGTAAAAGGAATAAAGATCATACAGTATTACTTTTGTTATCCTATATAGATATCTGATTCTACTGTCTTCCCTGTTGGCCCAGCAAGTATTGGTATTTCAAGCAGAGGCAGCTTATCCAGCTAGAAAACAAGCTGGCTGCAGGACAAGTTATAGAGAAGATACTGTGAGGAGAACCAGGGTATGAGAAACTGCCAGAGCTCAATGGGAATAAGTTATGTGCCTAAAACTGCCCCCAGAAGAACAATAAAATTTTTGAGTTTGGAGGACTTGCTATTATAAAGGACTTCATAGCTCAGCTTTGTGAATGTGACTGTTTCAGCTGAGGGCTTTGCATGTTACAGGTGGCCCATGTTGGTTTCAGTGATTTTTTACAGGTGCCTAAAAGAGGATTTGTGAGTACTGATAGATTGCCTCCCATACGTGAGACAATACTCAGTGTTACAGAAAAATACGACTTTTTGTGCCATGCATTCCAGTTCCTGTGTAACCACCCACAATCAGTTTTACCTACCTTACCAGCATGGGATTTGCATAGTTTTAAGAAATAAAAATGTACTGGGAGCATGGAAAGTTCCACCGACTTTCTAACTCTGTGGCTGTGTAATATCTGCCTTTCTGTGGAGCTGAGTTTAAAAGTTGGATCAGGTGTGCTGGAATCTCTTCTTCTACCCAGTCTATTTAAAAGCAGGCATAAATGGTGTAAAGAGACTGACCAAAAAAGGCAGAGAACTGGATATGCAGCTTTGAAATTAGTTCAGGAGAATATCAGAGTCATTCTTTCCATTGTTATTTGAACACACTCATTACTGCACAGTACAGTGTATTCTTTGGAAAATGAGTGCATATGGGGGAACAGATTGGACAGCGTTACAGTCTAAAGTTATTTGCTATTCACTCTGCAAGGTACAACTGAAAACATAATTCACTGCAGGGACTAACTGAAAGGTGCATATTGCTTGTGTGTGCACTGGCAAGCTGTCAAGGTGCTGCTGTGAGCTCTTCCCTACCCCTGCTCCCTGGTCCTGAAGTGGATACTCAACTGTCCTGAAAAGCCTATGCTGACCTGCAAAAGTCACATATGAAAAGACCACGAGGTTATTTGATCTGCCTCCTTAGCAGTGCTAGAGCCCATATTTTATATTATTCAAGGCCTTTTTACTTTTTCCTTTCTTTCTCTCTCTGCACCACTGTTTGAAGATATTCAATCCTTCTATACACATAGGACCAAATTCAAGCTTTATGTCTAAACCACAATCAGTGTAAACTATATTAGATTTCTAATATGGAAAACTGCCAGACTCAGAGGAATTCTTCACACAGTGGGGGCCATAAGGAAAGGTTCAGATTTGGACTGGATCTTAAAACTTGCGATGCCTGTTCAAAAACAGATGAGTTTGCATCAAGGTTAAATGGAGAAAAAAACATTTTAGTTTAGTCACCCCAGACAGGAAAGCCAACTTTTTTCTGGAAAATAAAAATGATAGCTGGAGTATCAGTGTAGCCCTGTTGCCCACAATATGGCCAGCAAAGGCCTCCCATGGCAGTCAGCCTGCAAAATGCTTCCTGTAGGCTCCATCCCACCCTTTCTTCCAGCGCCCAGCTCATGGCAGTAGCAGCCTCCCCACTATGTCTTGCCAGTGAGGCACCACAGCAGCTTCTCCCACTGTTCTGTACTAATGACAGATATCAAAATCTCTTCTCTCTTCTTTACCTATGAACCCAGCAATGTCCTTACTGCACTGCTCTGCTAACAGCTGTCAGATTTCCACACATTATCATGATAATAGATATTCTGATTGTAATCTTCCCACGCCTTCCAAGCAGCATGCCCTACAAGCAGTCCAGGTATAAAGAGAGGCAAAGGAATTTAATCTCTCTAAACGTCATACAAGGCATTTGTACACTCTGATAGCTGCAAAATAACTCACTTCCCACTGCTGAGAATAGATATTTGTTAGTTATAGTTGTGTTACTAGGGCTTTTCTCAGCATTAGAAGGAAATTTGGGAGGCATGTCTTCTGCTGATACGTGCAGGATTAATGATCTTGTCCAAAGTGCTTGTAAAAGACTAGTGTTGAGACAAGCCCAGAACTAAATGAGGCCTCCTTTATTAAGCAAGGCTGTGTATTTGCACTAGGCAGCACAGCAGAAGAAAGACTTCTCCAACAGCTCTTTTATTTATCCGGCTTAGACATTACTTATTTGTCAAGTTTTAATAGCTCTGTGTCGATTATCAGTTCCTTTAGTCAAAATGGAAGTTGCATTGTCATTTGTTTATAATAGACACACATTGAAAAAACATACAACACAGTTTATGTCAACTGGCAGGTTCTGGCCACTTCTGTCTAGTGAAAGCAGCACAGTTTCTTCAACCCAGCTATGGAAAACAATGTTTTTGGTAGGGCAGAGGCAGATCTGTGATCTGTTGTACACCTAGTACAATAATTTCAGCAAGGAAGCCCAAGCTTGTCCATGTGCTTGTGACACAGCAGCAGTAATGCAAGACTGTAAGCTCCAGACTACTTTTAGACTTATCTTGGAAAAGAGGGAGTGAAGGGGTGCGGGAGTGTAGTTTCTGCAGGACACATTTCTGCACTCAGATATGGGCTGTGGTAATCAAATCTCTCTTAGGAAAATTAAGGGCTTCGGGCCTCTTGGTATATTGCCAGGGCAACCTTTACTTGGAGAAAATGCTGCTGCTCCTCCTTCCCCTGTGAAAATTTCATCACAAAAGATGATGATGCAAATTGCTTTATAGGATCACAGACACACCTTTATTAACTCTGTCACTGAATTGCAAAAGATTGGGGGTGAGAGTAGGGAGTAGTGAAGCAAGGGTAGAATATGAAGCAAACCTAAGAGCCAGGCTCCCCAGCATGGAGTATTTATTGTTACAAGTACCCACAGTCAGTGAGAGTTCATGGCTGCTGAGCTGAACGAGCATTTGCAGATTGGTCCCATTATTTGCATACACTTCCTTGTTCCAAAGAAATCTTGCAAAAAAACACATGCAGGGAAAGCACTGAATTTTCTGTCTTGACTGAAGCAATGCCATCTGCAGAGTTCACCCATCTGCTTATTGACTTGATCTTATAAAATAAATGAACTAGCCCATTTAGTTTTTATTTCCTCCTCCTCCTCCTCCCTTTTTCGCCTCTTTTTGGCAAAAGAAATAACTAATATTCCAAGGAAATGAGTTGTGAAACCTCTAACAGGCTGCTAACCATTAGTTTCTATAACCCATGTTGGCAATGCAGTATTCCCTGGGGATGTTCAGCCTCAGATGGTCCTCCTGAACGAACAAAAAATCTTGGGATGTTCACCTCTGTTGGATGCGCTTGGAAACCACCACAGCCCTTTATCTTGATGGGGTCAGTGTTCTCACACCCTTACTCTTCTCTCTCTCTCTCTCTCCCAACTGCTTCAGAGATTTTTGCAGATGCACAGGTATAACAGTTAGGAGTTGTCTATTCTTATCCTCTGCACTTTCCCTCAACTCCGCTTCCTGCCAGGCCTCCCCCACGCCTCATTGTTGGCAGCATTGTGAGTCTGACCTGAGTTACCAGGACTTCCCCATGAGTTCCCAAAGGAGAGCAGCAACATGGGCAATTTTAGTCTGCTTCCATTCACTCACTGCTTCTTCACTGTCCCTGGACTGTGTTCCAGTTGTGAGACAGAATGATGAACAGAGCACTACTGAGGTGCTACACAACAGGAGGAAACTGTCCAGCATCGGACTTGCTTTTCCACCTCCGTCAGGGGTTATCTTGCAATTGACTGTGACCATGCACACACACATCCCTACAAAGTCACAGAGAGCCAAGACCGTGGTGCTCACCACGACACTTGGAAGTTAGGACTTGCAGGCAGCTTCTATGCTTATGGCAATGACAACCGTCCTGCTGTTGACTGAAGCACCAGACCAGGTGGACGTTTTGCTGGTCACTTTTGTGCCAAGTTACCTCCCAAGAGTCATATCTGTGAGTCACCTGGATTTGCTAGCTACTTTTACACTGAGTTTTGGCATGTGGGAGGCATCACTGGAAGGCAGTAACACTGAAATCCAAGTTCCTCCAAAGTCTCTTAACACCTCTCCTGATGATGGTCTAGGAGGGTACAAAGCATAAGTGAAAAGCTACTAACAGCTTTGCAAGCCCTTCACTTGCAGGACAGCTGTGGGTGTTAGTGCTCAGCCTTTGTTGTCTTCTTTCCCAACGCCACAGGCAACGGAGGAGGGATCACAAAGAACCATGTGACAGGCTAAGGGGCTGTGGAGGTTGACTATGCCAGGAACTCGTCTTCTTCCAAAACCCCTTTAAACACATAAGGCAGAGGCACATGCACAGAGACTGCATGGGCCATGACCCTTCTTTTATTCCAGGACACCAAGCACAAAAGCAATTTGTGTCCATAGGAAACAAAAATATTAAAAATCCCTATTCCTTTAACTGCATGTAGCCAACTCTCTCACTTACTTACTCAATCTTGTCTTTCCCTAGATAAGACCCAATCTAACCTCACAAGCCGTTGCTCCAGGGTTTGAAACTGGAGAAGAGATGATAAAAATATGATCCTTTTCAATGTTTTTTTGGTATATAGCTGTCTTCATTTGTTATCCAGGAGGCTCTATTCACCCATGAGGCGAAAAAAAAAAAGCCATCAACCTTCCCTCTGCTTTCCTGCTGCCAAAATTAATGTGCAGACTTTTCTTCTACAAAGGGAAGAGTTAGGTGGGAACAGCTCTTCCGGCATGTTGACTAACAAAACGTGAGTGCTACACACCGTGTATGGAAGGGAGCCCAGTTTGGATTTGGGAGCTGCCCAGTCACATACAAGGCCCTTCATTGCACAACCTGGCACACAGACACGCAGCTGTGCAACCCAGCTGGGAGACGGGGGAGGCTAACAGCTCCTTGAATTCCCCCCTGTAATCCAGCACTGCCACATTCAGGCAGTAACACTGGGGAACGTATGCGCTGCATGCACTGCATGACACCAGATTGATAAAAGTTAAATTAAACTGGTTTGGGAAATAAGTCTCAGGACGATGTGCAAACATTCATCCATATTACTATACACAAATAAAATTTAATTCCTTCCTAATGACCCAAAAATTACACTTGACAGTGATATTTTATCTAACAAAATAACATATTGTTGCATATCCACTGACTCCGTTACCATGGTGCTCAGCTATCCTTGAGTATATTATCTAGAAGAGTAATGTCCTCCGGGTATCATGGTGGTAAAAGCCAGTCCAGGACTGACATTGTACAAGTCGGTCTTTTTTTGTAGAGCTGTATTCTGAAATGCTTAGATCACTGACATGAATGTCAGCATGAAGGACTGCCACAAAGCTTCTGGCACTACCAGTGAGGTCATGGTGGAACAGAAAGAGAAGGCCAGAGTATTTCTTTCTGAAATATTTTGAAGGAAAAATGTTTCATCATCCAGTGACTGCTATGGATGGCTGAGGAACAAGGCAGTCAAGGAAACAGATGCAGAAAAACTGCTGAAATAACCTAGGCTTCTTCCTGATGAAGACATTTCTCTCAAGCACTGCAGGTACCTCAGTGAAAAACAGATGATCCAAATGCATATTTTTCCTTGAACATATTACAGCCATTCCACACAGGTATTGTACTCATCACCAGTTATTCATTAAGCAGCATGACTAACATCTGTCATGTGGTGTTTGTTCACTCATTATCTGTCCATGGGTGAAGAAGTCTGTTGCAGTGGTATGCAGGTTGTTTTGGTAAAGGTTTTTATTATTTTTATTAAGATTTACTATGTGTTACTGTACATTCAGAGCATAAAATGTGCTTTTGTAAATACTTTAGCCAAAAGGTATGAACAATCCCATGGAGAATTTTTTAACTTTCCACAAATGCCTCATATAAAATTCTGCATCATCTGCAGACCATCCTTACCCGCTCTGTGTGCACTGGACTGCAAAGAAGCAAAACTGCTCACGATAGTCACGACAGTGCACCCCTCTACTTAGTTAAACCATACATGGCTGGATGCATAACAATTGAAGGCAATTTCAACAGTTAAAAAAAAAAGAAAGATGCCGAGTTGACAGGCACTGAGAGCAGTCATCAACCAGCCAAAAACAGACTTTTAAGTGAAAAATGGCTGAGGTTTGAAGAGAGGCCCATAGTTCATACCCAGTATAACATGCAGTTTTTGCCACTACATGACAGGTTCCTTTTGCCCAAATAATGTCTTTTACTTTCTCCATCTAAAACATTTTCTGACATTTATTCATTAATTCCAGGCTGTCCTAGGAAACATCTGTACAGCAAATGTGTCTTAGACATACAGCTTGGATGAAAGAATTTCCTTTTGGACTGGACAGCCTGAAATAATGTCCTATGCAAATAATACAAATGATTGATACTTGTGGTATTGCTCACCACAGTGCTTTCTGCTGTTTCTCCCTTGATTTTTAATGAGATTTAAAAGCCTGTGAGTGAATAACACCAGCCTTTTGATTAACTTAGCTAGCATGAAAAGCTGTGGGGCCTATGTGGCAGGTGCTGTGGGTTGACAATAGGGGTACTGTTTAATCCAAGGGAAACAAAGAGGAGAAAAGGGCCTTGAATAAAAGGATATGGGATCTTTTCTGAGGTCAGGAGAAGCATTTTAGATCAGGAGGTGCAAAGAGAGGCCAGCTACACAAAACATTCCTTCTTGCCACACTACTTGGCCAGCAGCATGAAAGTATACCTTGTAATTTGTTCTGCAAAAGACAATAGAATCAAAGCGAAATATCTAAGTGCCTGAAGTTTGTTGATACTCAGTGGATCACCTCTACTTGCAGGAGTAACTGGTTATGGTTCCTTGGGGAATAAACTATTCTTCTGGATGTTGCTCCTTACCAGGCTCACCTCTTTTAAACCCAGAGAAACACAAGGAGACAGTCTTAACAAGTGCAATAGCATTTCAACACAGGGAAAAATGGTATGTGATTTACAGGTTTGTTTGTTTTTAAATACTGACTGACTCAGTTACTGAGAGTACTAATTATGCAATCAGTGATCGGGAGTTTAGAGTGGAAAGTAGAAATGTTGAATCAAAATCACAAACTTTCTGTAAAATGCCTGAAAGTGGTTTTGCTCTTGTCTGTGCTCTGTAGCTGCAGTGGGTTCAGGGTTATTGGTGTCATTCCTTGTGCCTTTAAGATACTGTTTCAGTGTATAAATGGGCCTTTAGAGACTTAAAGACAGATGGAGAAGAGTACAGTGTCAAAATTTAATCAAATACCTTCCAGTTACAAAGCACAGATGTTCAGGGTCAGGAACACACAAGTGTAGCATTGCTGTAATGTGTCAGGCTACTGCTGCTGCTGTCAGAATAACCTAACCACTTGCAGGTGACTCAGAAGAAGGTGCAAGAGAACCAAAAGGAAAATTATATCATAATTTGCCTACTGAAAGTTCTTCAATGCTTTCAGTCACTTGCCGTAAGTACTTATATACAATTTTTAACTTTACTTTTAAATCAGCGAGTGAGACAATGACAGATGCTCACATTATTAATTTATGTGGCCAATGGCTTTTCAAGTTTTGCAAAGGTCTTGGGCCAAGTGATAACACCTGGGAATAATTTTCATGGGGTAATTGTGCATCATGAAATTCTTCTCCTTTTAATTAAAAGGAAATTACAGCCTTTCAACTTCATGAGGCATCCCCCATTTTTGCCTTAATAAAAAATCTTAGCATAGTTTCTTTATAACATTTTAAAAATGTTTACGATGCTTTTTTCTTGCTATTTTGACTAATATATATAAGTTAATTTTTTTTAACTACTGCAGTTTGAAAACCCTTTTTTCTTTTTAATGTTTCCTTTCAATAACTGGGAAATCCCATGCAAAGACTGATCACTTAATGTGCTTGTGGATTTTGTGGTTTCTCCAGTCCTGCTTTTAGGCTGCTAGGAACCTCTTGCAGATGTATTTTTATTGAGCACTACCTATATTCATTAGTAGGAAGGACTGCTTAAGGACCATGTGAGTTCCTGGGGACAATATCACACAAGCATCCTTTGGGCATGATTCAGTTTTATATAGGTATCTCTGTATACCTTCTAACCAATGCATGTTCCTCTGCCTTATGTGCTCTCCCTTTTGTTTTCTCATACTCTCTTGCATATTTTCTACCTCTCTCCTTTGTCTTTCCCATTCTCCTCCATGCCCCCTCTTTCCATTTCAACTAGGTCTGCATAGGCTTATCTTAGCCTTTTAGTTTGTGTACTCCAACTGAGTACCTATACACCCCAAATCCCTTGGTGTTGATGCAGTTCATATGAACTACTCTACTTTTTGAGTGTTTACTTCTTGTTGTGGGGGCTGGAGGAGCAAGAAAACAAGTTACCCCCACAAAAATAATGTTTGTAAGATGAACCATGTCCACGCCAGAAGCACTTTGCCAGTGTGCGTAACACATCACTGTATCTGTCCCCGAGCCATTTAACTCCATTTCCAGCCCCATTCGAACACGGAGGGACGAAGGCTTGTGCATGGCTGTAAGCGGCTCCTGGAGAAGGCTTCACAAATTCTGAGCTTCAAGAGAGCTTCAGCCTGGAAGATGTTTTGGGCATCTTAAGGAAAATCACTACTTGGCATCTCCCCTTCCCCCCCACCAAATACAGAGACAGCGTACACGGCGATATTTATTGAGGTAACCAAAGGCATGAAAGAAATGGAGATGCAGTTTCTGCTCCTAATGATATGTAATGCCCACGTGTGGACGTCTCAGGAAAGGGGTGTAATCTGCGGACCTTCTTCTCTTCTCAGAGCTCCTGCTCAGCTTCCCCCCACGCTTCCACGCATCCAGGAAAGCCACAAACCTGGTTTCACAGCCTGCCGGCGTCGAAAACGAGGAATTCTGCTGAACCTGCCGGCATGAGGGAAGGAGTATAATGAAACTGAGCGACGTTACCCCTTCTTACCCTGACTCTGGGGAAAACACGGAGAGGAACGCACGGACGGCTGCGGGCGCAGGGACGAGCCGCGCTCAGGGGGAAGAGGCCGGGGCCGGGCTGCCCTCTCGGCCCCACACCGGCTACCGGCAGGCAGGGCGGGAAGAACGGAGGTCGCGGCCCCCGCTCCCCTTCCCCCAGGCGGCCCCTCGGGGGCGGGCGATGGCGGCGGTCGGACCCCACCGCCGCCCTCCCGCCTTGCGGGGTCCGCCTGTCCCTGGCCGGGCCGCGGGCCGGGTCCCAGCGCGCCGCATGCGCGGGCGGGGGGGAAGAGGAGAAGCGGGAGAGCCCCAGATTCAAATCGCTGCTCTGGAGGGAGGGGAGAGGGAGAAGCCCGGGGGGAGCGGAGCGGTGCGGAGGAGGGAGGAGGAGAGAGTGGGAGGGGAGTGTGGAAGGGGAGTGTGGAAGACTCTGAGGGAACACGGCAGAAGCCGGGAGAGGAGGCACGGCAGACGGCCGGGATAGGCAGAAGTGTCAGGGGAAGGACAGGGCGGCTTTGGGGACCCGCGGCCGCAGCGCGGGGCACCCGCCCCGGCTCGCCCACCCGCCGCGCTCCGCCCGCCAGCTCTCCTTGCCTACCGCCGGCACCATGGTGGACAGGGGCCCCTTGCTGACCTCGGCCATCATCTTCTACCTGTCCATTGGGGCGGCGATCTTCGAAGTGCTGGAGGAGCCCCACTGGCGCTCGGCTACCGACAACTATAAGCGGCAGAAGACGGAGCTGCTCAAGCAGTTCCCTTGCCTGGGCCAAGAGGGGCTGGACAGGATCCTGCAGGTACAGCGGGCGCTGCCGGGGCGGGGGCCGGGGCTAGGGCCGGGGGGCGCCGGCAGCAGCAGCAGGTGCTGCCGGGCGCCCTGGAGCGGAAAACCCCGCGCCCATGAGCAGGCGGGCTGAGGAACCAGCCGGGACCCGGCACAGCCCGACCGTGTCTGTGCCTTCACAAAGCCCGGTGCCGAAAAACTGTCCCTCGAGCGGGAGCGTAGGGAAACCTCTTAATCGTTCCTAACTACTTAATGATAGAGCCTTTAAATGGGTCCTTGTTGCCTTCTCTTTTCCCTCTGCGTCCTAAAGGAGCTGGGGGTTGATTTCAGCGTTAGCTGGCCGGCCCAGAGGTGCCGCCCGGAGTGCGCTCCCGCCCGCTGCTCAGCTCGGCGCCCGTGAATGCGGCTCTTGTTTTAGCACCCAGGGTGGTTCCTTGTGCCTCAATGGATGTTGTGTTAAGAGGAAGGGAAGGTGAAGCCAAGTGTCTCGATCCTCTTGTGTTTGGTCTGATTTTCTTCCCTTTCTCTTTTTTTATTTCTTTCCTTACTAAATGCTGGAGAGGGGCCTGGGGGTCCCGCAGGTCAGTCGGGGTAACTAGGGGAAAGGGTGCACGGCTCGCACGGAGGGATGCTCGGAACTCTTGCGCTGTTGTACTCTAGCAGACTGACTTTTTTCCAAGCCATAAGGAGTTGATAATCGTCCTGTCTCGTTCACTTGGCAGAATGCTCTTCAAAACTAATTATTAATCGATAGCATGTATTAAATCCGAGAGCAATATAAACTTAGTGCCTTCTTATGGATGTGGAATCCTTTAAAATTTCGTGGTAAGCAGTAGTGAACTATGAAACATAGGCTGCCCAGCTATGTGGGGCTCCAGTGGTGAAAATGAGCCATTTGGGACTTTTATTTCAGAAATGTTTATACCGAGTAGATTTTCTGTTCCTTACGTTTTGGATTTCTTAAAAATTATTTTATTTTCAGATTCACTAAAAGTCTATTAAAATGCTCAAATACAAAAGAATGGCAAAGTGGCTCATTAGTTTTCTTGGTGCAATCAATACTGTGCAAGCTTAGAAGAGTATAGATTCTTTATCCTAAAAGTTTGTGGTTTAAGTTCCTTTTCTTCAGTTGGTGGCTTCCTTCTGTCTGCTTCAGATAGCTGAGCTTTCTGGTGGCAGTGTCCTTATTGTTACCATCTTAGTGCCCTGTTACCCTGTTAAGTGTCTTTGTGGTATTTATTGGAACAGGTGGATGGAGGCTTGAACCTATAAAGAGATGTTGGAAAATTAAAGACATGCTAGTGTTTGGAGTATGTTTTTGCTGCTCTGGAGTCTTAATGAAATCTTACTCTAGATTGTATCCCAAACCTGATTTAATGTCCTCAAGAAAAAAAACTTGTTTGTATTGGGATGTGCCTGGCATGCTAAACTTGCTGCAGACGTAATGCAGAATCTACATTCTGCCTCAATTTAGGGTGAAAATTATGCTGGTATGAGGGAATCATTACGGAGTTTTATGTTTGTTTGTTTTCTCCCATGGTGCATATCACAATGAATCCTGAAGTGGCAGAAAGCTGGGCATTTTTTGGTTTTGTGGGGTTTTTTTCTTAAAATACAAGATGACAGTGAAAAAAATGTGGAGGGCCTTCCCTCTTCAGTCCATTAGCCCCTGCCGATAGTTTCATACGTGGTTTGCGGTTTCCCTCTGCACTTCTTCCAATCATATCCTACTTTCCCTGTCCAGTCTTGCTGGTCTGATGATCCCACATAGATATTCTGTTGTCATCGTAAGCTCAGGTTAGCTGAAAGGTAAATGCTTTTATTTTACTCTTATTGGTAACTGCAAACTTTACTGCCTGCTTTCTTTCAGACTTGTAGTTTTGTGCCTGTTTGTATTCAATTTCTATGTAAGAAGTGAGGGGAAAGAGGGGAGTGTGTCACACCTGACAGGATGATGGCAGGGTGAAATCTAACCTAGCTGAACCTAACTGTGATGGGGGGAATCATGTAAGGACATCAGGATTCTGTCCTGAGTAAGCTGTAAAGTACATCAGAAATAGTCTTTGTAGTTGTCCTTTCTCAGCCAATCAGTGCTGCTTCTGTTGGGTTCTGCCGAATCTTTAAAGCATTGCTAGCATCAGTTTCACAAATCCTGATCATCCTCTTTTCTTGTTAAATCTCCAAATTTATTCTCTTGTAAACCAGAATGTTGTTGATTTGAAAAATGGGCTTTTAACACCTCCCCACCCATCCTCATCCTCACTTCCACTTGTCTTGTTCCTCTGAGCCTCTTCCTCTAGCTTCTTCCAAGGACTCCCTAAACTTGTTCTTGGGATTTTGCATGGTTTAACTCATTTTTCTGCTGTTGTCTCTTTTTTTAATATGTGATTTCATCTTGAAGCCTTTTCTTTCATTCTGTTTTTGGTCCCCGCTGATACTCATGTGACTTTACAGAGCCATGTTGAGCTTTGCTGTTACTTCTCTGACATTCTATTTAAGACCTCCCATTTAAAACACACTGGATAAAGTTCTTCAGCAAATATCACCAACTGTAGAATTTTAAATGGGTATTGGTAAAATGAAGGGATGCCAAGAAATGTTCAGGTTGAACTAACAATACCAATTTTGTTTCCAGAAGCAGCCTGAAAGGTGACAAGGACTGACTTATTCAGAGACCGGTCTCTCTGCTGCCCTTGTTCCCCACCCAGGTTAGCTTGTGTGTTCCTTTGAGCCTAATGCTAGCTGTAAGTGCAATGGAAACTGTGTGGTATGACTACAAAGCTAGATCTGTAGCGTTGATCTTGAGCACTTAAAAAGACAAGTAGGTTATCAGCACAGATTCTCAGCTCAAGTGGAGACCAGCATCTCTGTACCAAGAGTTCAACTGATTATTAAATGGGCTGTATTTGGTCAAATACTGTCTAAAGTTTATATTCTGTACTAAAAATTTCACAGTGTATTACAGTAGAAATACACCACAATAAATGTTTATTGAAATTTGTTTAAGACGCTTGAAGAAATTTACAAGCTGAGTATTGTAGGATATGCTGAAAAGAAAGCCTTTTCCCTCCATCCTGAGAAATGCCTGAAAATAAACTTGCTTAAAAGCAACTTTTAGGAGTCTGTTGTGTGAAGAATCCATTTGCTTTTGATTGTTGAGAATACCATACTACTTACCATAACTGTAAGAGGTAAAGAAAGTACTTAAACGCTTCTCAGAGTAACGCTATGTAGACCCTGATTTTAAAGGTGACTCACCCTGGGCAGTGTATAGGCTGGTTTCTGCCTGTCCATGTTCTTCTGGGTAGAGCTGATTCCTCAAATATGAATGTGGCTGAGATGCCACATTATTCACATTATTTAAGCCTCCAAAGACCCTCAACCACAACTGTGTATTGACACAAGGACCTGTGTAATCTCCCATCTCTATGTACAACTACTGTGGAAGAGAAATGTCTCATAACTCTTTGGAATTTATGCAGAAATTAACATTGTTAGTATTAATGTCTCTATACCACATTTATCATCATTGTAGAATCTTAAAAGTAGTGGAACAGCTTTGTCTGTTGATACAATTCTATGGCTTTTCATTGCCACTTGTTTCAGTGGGCCTAAGTCCTGGGACTCTTTAGGAAGGGCAGCAAAGCAGGGATCCAGTGATGACTCCTTTATCTACCCTGCTGTAGGAGGGAGCTTGGAAGACTGAACCAAATATAAGGTGATTCAGTCATTTCCCTCTTCTCCAGTTCCTTACTTTTACTCTTTATTGCTCCATCCTGGTTGTGAAACATCAGCTTAATGATAAAGGAGCTATTCATGCAAGGAGGTGCCCTCTTGACCCTCATGTCTATTCACATGAGCAAAGGTTTGCCTACCCTGGGCCACGTCTTATTTACCAGGAAATCTTCTACTTGCCCACCAGAGTCATTGAAAAATGATATGCTTTCCATTGATAAACATCAAGGCTAGTGAAAAGAAAGGGAATCATTTGCAGATGAGTGAAAATGGTTACTTTCAAAACAGCAATAAAATGAAAAGAGAAACTGCTGGTTGTCTTTAGGGGAAGCAGACAAACATACTGAGTATGAGAACAAATAGTTGATGTCTTTATTTGAAAAGCGTACAAGACTCTAAACAGGCTGGAGATATAACTTTAGAAACCTAAATGTTTAGACTTAAAGCCCAATGCTGTGAACAAACATTATAGAAGACTTTTAAGGATAGCTGCTGGAATATATATGGCACATGGTTTATATATGGCTGGAATATATATGGCACGTGGTTTATTCTAAAGGAAATAACAGTTAAGTGGATTAATAGTAGTTCCTCCTCTGTTTTTTAAAGTGTCTTCACTTTTCACAAGTACCTACCAGGTGCATTTCCAGGATTTTGGTTTGTGTTTGAAGATGGTGAAGCTTGCTTCTAGATTTGAATATTCTTGGAATTTATCTTAAATTGTGAAAATTTAAGAATATTCTATGATTCGGAACATTGTTTCTGATGTTGCTTTACTTTCAAGCTGCTACCTCAAGGTTTAAATCTATGTGCAATAATTTTGAGAGAGTCTGCAAACTAGTTTTCTTAAAAACTTGAACTAGGTTTTCAGTGCTTTGTTCAATGTTTAACAGAGATGATGGCTTTTTCTTGGGCTTTGTAGAGTGATTTGGGTTTCAGTATAAAGTTAATAGGGGCATCTTTTTCATAATATTTTCCCTTTTTTATGATCTTCAGGAGATGCATAAATGGGATTCTAGACTTACTTGGGTTTGTTTGTTTGCTCTTCACCTTCCTGATCCCTCCCATTGAAGATATTGAAGGTGGGGTGGATAAATAGGGGACTGAATTAATTATCTGGAATGCCAGTTGACTTGTCTCTTTCAAGGCTAAGCCTTTTTCATAGGCTGAACAAAGTAAAGCTGAGCATCTTTCGGATGGTGACAGGTGACTTCCAATGAAACAAAGTTGTTAACTACTTCTAATATCTTTAATATAAAAACTTGGCAGTGTAAATTAAGGCTTATGCTTAGTCCTAGATTTTGCAAATTTATATCTTTAATTATGCATCCTCTAAATTCAGCAGCTATGAACTGAAATGAAAATGTACGACCACTGTCCACGCTGACTAAGATGCCTCAGAGTGTGAGTTATGGGTGTTGCCACTGCAACATTAGAAAAGAATTGAGTACAGGCAGCATGGCACTGAGTGCCATGTCCAGTTGTTTCTTGAATGCCTCCAGGGATGGTGACTTCTGGAGTCACTCATGGACTCCTTCCTGGGTAGTCCATTCCAATGCTTAACAACCCTTTCTGTGAAGAAATTCCTCCTGATGTCCAGCTCTGTCACCCCACAGCTTTTCTCTGTGTGTTTCTACACGTAAAACCAAAAGTAAGCAGGCGTGCTTTTCTGTTGTGTTTTCTTTTTTTTTTTTTCATTTTTCCCTGTTTAACCATTAAATTGTTTGAACTTTCTTGGAACATAGTTAAACAAAGCTGATAGTGCACACACTGCAACTCTGCTGATGGAGCAATAGCAATCGATCAGAAGGTATAATTTTTCTGCTATGGGCTTTTCCTTTTTCCTGTTATGAACTTAAACCTTGAGTGTTCCTAGTATGCTTTCCTTCTGTTACCTTAGAATTGAATGTTTGTGTTACCTTACATGTTACCTTCTGCTACTAGGTGTGTTTTTGGCAAGCTCTGCTTTAGAGACCATGGCATGAAAATAGTTTTGCAAGTTATCAACAGCTTGTTCTATGCTTTGATTCATACTGTATATGTGGTTTTTGCAAGATACCTTCTGTAGCCAGTGAAGATACAGTGTAAGGGTAAGTTTGTACAGATTTCCTTTTGAAAAACAAATTGTTGTTTCTGCTATTAATACTAATTAAACATAATTAATTGTTTTGCTTCTCTCTGAATGCTGTTGACTCTCAGAACAGTTGTATTCCTTGCTGGTAGTGCAATTAGATGTCAACATAGTAATACACAACCCAGAAACAAGCTGGATTACAAGTAAGAGTAAATAATCTGATCAGCTGGGGAGCAAAGGAGAATGCTTTTGCACTTTGGTGCTGTGGATCTGCTGATCACAGTGCCTGTGATTTGCAGAGGTTTTATTTTGTCCTGGCACTTGTTTGAATCTATGGATTGAATACATATGGACATGTAGTTAAATTTCTTCCTGGAGCAGGTTGGAATAGTAGTATGTCTTTGGGCTTTTAGTCCAAACTGAGCTCAGATCACATACTGAGTCTGCTCTGTAGTATGTAACAGAATGCGGTAACAGGAGAATTGGAAGAGTTGCACTCTTCAGTTAAATTAAAATCCCACTTGTGTTTACACCTGAAGCACCTGTGGTGCAGGAGAGCCACACTTTGAGGCCAATTGAGCTTTTAAAATAAGCATGCAATATGTACTCTGCATTTTTGCTAGCTCTGTCTGCTGAGGGGTTGCCTTGGACTTGAAGGAGCTTTGTCTTCCTTTATTTTCTGTCTTGATTCTGTCAGGTCCCTCATCAGCACTGCTGGTTCAAGCATTACTAGATCTTTTCTTTAAAACACCAAGTTCTTTAGCATGGAACTTCAGCCTGGCTGTTTGTTTTCTGTGTCCTCCCATTTTATATGATCATGTCTTTATATTGGAGTTTTTAGATTTTACTCTGTTAGTTATATATTTACCAACACTTGAACTAGAGAGATTGTTCCTCTCCTTATTGCAGGAGAGGTTGTTCCTAGGCATGTATTGCCCTAGTGGCTTTATTTACAGTCAAATCTGTAAGGAAGTTATGCTTTCTTCTTTTTTTTTTTTTTTTTTTTCCCTGCATTGTGTTGTGTGAACTCAAGTGGATCAAATACACTCTTGGGTGCAAAATAGCTTCTGAAATGTTTTAAAATCAAACCTCATACACTGATTTTCTTAAGAGAAAGAAATGTGAGTGATAAAAAGGAAGTAGGACACAAATAGTAGGTTGTGTTTCCTTTTCTAACCATATGTGTATCTGTAGTGTTTCTTATGATGGACTTATTTTTTTTAACCTCTGTTGTGGGATCGATGGCTACAGATCAGCCGGTCTGTAGGACTATATTTCTGCCTTAACGAAAAGGTAGACACAGATTGTGATTGAGTAAACTGGCAAATACTAAATTAACTTTGTTCTCTGTCGGCATCTTGCAAATAGTGTGTTAAGCAGTTTCCAATTGCCAAGAAACAAAACCCAGACCTGTATGTCTCTGTGTCTCTTTTGCAAGAGGTGCAAAAATGTCCCAGTTGGACCTATCACAGGTCTCTGAATTCTGATACCTCCTAGCAACAGTGACAGTTAACATTCATTTGGACTGCAGAGTAAGTCGTGAGATTGTCAGATCATGGCAGTGAGTGAGTAATAGCTGATGGAACTTGAAAATAATTCTGGAAAGGGTTGTGAAGGTCCCGAGGTAGAAAGCATAACCAGATATGATACAGTATTTTTGATGGCCTGGCTGAAATACCAGATTATCAGTGATGACGTGTGACCTCCAAATGCTCACATTGCTGCTCCTCTTTGCTACTCCCAGCCTTACTCCAAAGGAGAAAAAAGCTTTGGAGGAAAGTTGCACAAGAATCATGTTTGGTCCCTCACTAGAGAAACAGCGGTCCGTAAGTAGATTGGTTCTGGCCTGTAATGGAAGTGAGGTTGAAGGAAGTGAGTCTCCTCCAGGCACCAAAGAAACAGGGGAGGTGTTTGGATCCAAGCAGCTGAACAAAGAGAAGGGGTCTGATCAAGCTTACTGTGATATCGACTTCTCCCTTAGCCTCTCTTGCATCAGTCTGGCTGGAATGCTCAACCTACCACACGCTCAGCTTTTACAGTTGCTGTTAACCAGCTACAGACTGTAATGCAAATACTTTAAAATCAAGTTAAATAGTTGATCTATGATAACTTGCCAGTTAAGGCTTCAGGTCTGTCCAAGTGGTGTGTGCGTGACTGCAGAATGACAGAGGGCAATCAACGCTTGCCTTGTTGGCACAAGGGTTTTTGAAGGGCACTGGAGTTTATGCTTCACTCTTATTTGCTTCACTCTTATTTTTATCAGTGCACTCTGAAAATTTTTCACCTGTGTCACTATCAATTGCCCTTTTAAAATACTTGCCCTCTTCCATCTTTTTTCATGGCTTTCCAGGTGGAAGGCAAGGGAAGGAAGAGAGAGCAAAGAATTTTGAAGTTGCTTCTGTTCAGCAGCAAACCCAGCAGTCATCTTTATTGTGTCTCTACATTATTTGTTACAGTAATACTAGATTTTCAGGTAGTGTCTTAACTGGATTGTGACTAAAGGATAAGAGTGCTTTTTTATGAAGTTTTTACATAGTCTCTGCAAGGTCCTAAAGCTGTCAACTTGATTAATGAAATGAGAATTGATGTCTTTATCTTACATTTACAGGAAGTAAAATATAGGTCAAACTTTGAGAGTGCTTTAGCTTTATTTACATGTTTTAATAATTGTTCAGCTCTGCTACAATTAGACATTTGGTTATTTGGACAGATGTCCTCACAGCTGGCTACTTCTTGTCTCCTACTGGAGAAACACTGTCATAAAGTAGTTTCACACTAGACATTGACTAGGTGCTTTCAGCTGAATTCTGTGCATCTTAGAAAAACCGTCTCACTTATTTGAGGTAACTGCAGCTTTTCTGTCGTTTTGTTGACTCCCTTATCGTCTTGTATGTGAGCAGCTTTTAAGCTTGAGGGTTCTCTACTCGGAAATGTGCAAGTGCTTCCTCTGTCTCAGCTTCTGAGAAGGTAATAGATGCTGCTGAACAGTCACGGATGTCAGTTGCAGGAAATCCAGTCTAGGAAGGAAAAGAGTAGCAGAAGGCAACGACTGTGGTACTTCTGCCAGTTGATCCTCTTGGCATTAATACAGCAGCAAGAAGATGACAAAGTGGTTTGGCTTTCCTGCATCCTCAGGGATGGGACAGTTGAGAAGTGATGAAGCACAGAGTCTGTTAATTACTTGCCATACATCAATGCTGTACATTACTCTTTGCCTGCAATTTGTCTTGTGTTAACTGTTCAGGGGAAACCTGCAAATGTATGGGAAATTTTGTGGATCTGAAAGTGTGCATGGTTTGGTAGTCTTAAAGTGGAAAGACTGTACCAGTTGACTAAGCTTACTTTTTCACTTACTTAAAATCCTTTCTACAGGATATATGCAATTTCTAGTTTACCAGTGGGGTTTGACAAGGAGCTAGATGTCGTACAGGACTGAAAAGATTATTGGAGAATTAGTGAAAAGTATCTGTTCTGCTTTCTGCCAGTTAGTAGTTGGAAGCTCCCTTGGTAAGAAAGCCCCTTCTGTGTACTTGTTAGTATAGTGCCAAATGTATTAAAATAGCAGAAGATTGTGTTCCAGTGCATATGTTGTGTGTATGGTTTTTAATGTTATGCAATTTCTGCAAAAAAAAGAGGGGTTTGTATATATGCTGACACGACTGTGTTTAAGAAATATTCTAATGCGCAGCCAGCTCTTAGCAGCAAACTGATTGCCAGTCTAATTCACCTACCCAGCAGAAGAAATAGACTAGGCAAGCCAAGCTATTACGGGTCTGAGAGTGTCTAGGTCAGACTGTTTGTTTCCTAGTCTATTATCTCAGTTACTGATCACACTTCTTTCTAGCCTGCCATAACTGTGCCAGCAGATCTCTGTATTTGAAAACATTTGTTCAGAGTAGCCTCCACTCTTTCCCCAGTCCTCCTCAAAGATCAGTTGAGAGTTAATCTAGTGTTGAAGAGATTTACAGTAAGTAACATAAAAATATTTTATTTCAGGTTAAGCCCTGGATAAAACTAAATACATAATAACAGAAATCTCAAAGCTAAGAGCCTTTCTGTGGCAGGTTTTTTGCCCTTGTTAGACCCCTTAAGGTAAACCCATCGCCTTGCTAGTCATACAAAGCATCCTGTCCCTGTTGACATTGGAAGCATGCCTTGCCTTGCCTCCTCCTCCTGCTGCCTGATACAGGAATGATATAGGGAGATAGACTGGTGTGGTTGAGGTTATGTAAAGTTTTTGGTTGACCCTGGAAACCTGGTTGGTTGTTTGGTGTAATGAGGTGGCTTAGTGAAGGTACTACCCTAAAGAGTTAATAGCCAACTGTGTGTCTTTTTCTTGTTCCTCTTCTGTAGTTAGAAAGTCTACCTGATTAAAAATGTTGTTACAAGTAGTACTCTGCTCCACCCAAGTCTGATCACTTTTGGTTTTTTTATTTGATGCTGTTGGGACAAGCAAGATTTTTATTCTGGCGTGTGTAAGCTCACTGAATTGTCAGACAAGTAAGTTGTTTTACACAGATCTGCCTTTTTTTTTAAGTACATGTTTCTCCTTAAGATAGGTTGTTAAATAGGAAATTAAGTGTGTGGTGTTACTAGCATGCTTCTAGCATGTCTTCAGAGAAACAAGACCTTTAAAGTTGTATTGAAATTTGGGGATGAAATACAAAAGTGCTTGTGAAACCAAAAGTCTGTGACATTTTCCTCCTAGTGCCTGAGAAACTGAACAGTTTTTAGAGTGTTCTAAACAAGTAGTTTTCTGTAAATTTCTTAACCTGAAGTATATTTTAATGCATGGCTATAAATGGGAGAGAATATAGTATGCAGTGTTACTTTTTGCTTCAACTCACTCACTGAGTTGAAAAGTTTATTGGGCCTCTGTAAGCAAAGCTGTCAAGCTTGGATCACTTGTGTTTTGACTTGTCCTTATTAACTATTCTTATACACTTGAGAGCATGGCAGGTTGGCGGGGAGGGGGTGGTGGGAAGCTTAATTTTAAACTCAGTTTCCTCTTCTACTTCTCCTGTGTAATATCCATATTTTCTGTCTAACCTCTCTGCACTTAGTAAATTCATCTCAATAAACTGTGTTTTTATTGACAATAGGACTGTTTTGGTTTCATTTAAATCTACTTAAACCAATTGCAACTGAACTGAAATGTATTATTTTGGAAACAGACTGCTGCATGGGCTGCCATCTGCTTATGCAATGGGTACCAGCTCTGTTGCAACAGTCTCATGCAAACACTGTCTGGTTCTAACCCTGCCTAACATAGGTCAACAGCTGGTGTGAGGGCTTGATTAAACTCTTGACTCTTCTGCTTCAACTTTCTTATCTCTGAAATGGGGACAACAGCATTTTCCAAAGCCCTTCTAAAGGGGAGTTGGCTACATTAGTCACCATGTATGTATTCAGATAGGAAGGAAGCCTAATCTGGTATTACAGATTATTCCTATGTCCTAATTTCAGCTGATGCAACATAAAAGTTTTTGAAATACTTTTTTTTTTTTTTTCTTTTCCCCATCCAAGGCAAAGTGTGTTATAAGCATATTGGAACAGAAGCCCACAAAATTAAGCTACACTAATGAAAGCTATGACATAGTCTGGTAGGCTTTATTTCTGAATGAGGATGTTTGTGGGTCAATGAAAAGTAGGGACACTCAGCATCTGCAGAACAGCTGCAGTTCTCATGCAGGAATAACCTTTAGTTAATTTGTCTTCAAAACATGTCTATGTGGAACCTGGGAAAGTGAAAAGGAAACATTTCTATTACTGCATTAATCAAAAGACCAAGGGAATGCTGGTAAAGCAGTGAATATGCTTTTCATCAAAATAGTTTATTAAGTAGTTCATAAAACTGGAATCTAGTCCTGAAATTAATAGCGGAAAAATACGTATAAACTGCTGAATTCTGTAGTCATGATCTGTCAAAAAAGCCAGATGCCTCTTCAAAACTGTTGGTATTTACATCCATTGCACGGAAATCAAAAGGAGAAATAAAATTAAGCATCGTTAGTTTGCTGAAGCATAGGATCTGCAAGTATCACAAATAGGGAAGTTTCAGTATCCAATTCTGCAATGACAAAATAGTTCCAGTTAACTTATTTGCTGAATTAAGAGTTTCACTTATTATTTAACTCTGCTGAAAGTCACAAAAAGGAAATAACCTTGTTGATCTCTTTCCATTAATATCCCCCACATTGTTTGTCCTATGAATTATGACTTATAGGAAAATTACCTGTCCATGCTATACATCATACACAAGCAAGTCTTAAACAGTGTATGCTGTAAAAATATTGACATGCCTCCAAGAGGTTAATTTCCCTACAGATTAGACCTTTTTTTCCAAAGGAAACAGTAACACCTATTAGTACTGCATAATAGAAGTAGAACTCCAGTTGTTGGAATTGTTTTTTTTATGGGCTCTTACCACCTAAATCTCAGTGACTTCATGTTTCACTCTAAAATAGAAACTACTCCAAAACTTGGGGGGTTATTGCAGAATTAATTAATTCTCTCATCACAGTAGTTTACCTCTAGTCCTCTTTTTTACACATCTGGGCCAGGAGGTCCCTAATCAAGCATGTTGTTAGCTAGTCATTATGTCAAAGAGAAATTAGCAGCAGAAGAGCAGTGGTTGCTAGTGAGGGAAAGCTTTATTCATTCAACTGTAATGGTTCAATTTGCCAAAACCCTCTGAAATTCACCATGTAGCATCTTACAACTGCTCAGTTTCTGATCAGTGGTGTTAAGTTGACTTTCTCTTCAAGGTTTGATTGCATGTTTGATTTCATGGTATAGAAAGAGCAACAAATATTTTCAAAGACCTGACTACTCTGTTTTTCTGTCAGTTCATGTGAGCAATGCTGGCTTGGCCTCAATTTGCCTTAGTGAGAAAGTCTGGTTAGGTCCAGTGCTGTTTGGGCTGAACATCCTTCTGTGATTTTATTCTTGAATTTCACTGCATGAAAAAAGAAGCCTCAGATTTGGGACATTCCTTTCAGAAAAGGTGGTGTGGGAAGGCAATGGGAAGTTTCCATGAGGATGGAGAAAGGCAAAACATAGAACTCATTGCTGACCATGAAATCAATAAGCATTTTCCAAATCACGTCTGGGCAGACTACAACAGGTTTCCACAAACACTCATGTACGCAATGTGCGGACTTTTTAGAAAACACATATGTGTGTTTTGACTGAAAATGTCTTATACTGCCTATTTTTAAAACACTGTTTTGTAAAATAGATGCTTATGATGGATGGAAAGCTGCAAAGACAAATGTAACTCTTGCATTGCTTCTTACAAAACAAAAACAAAATCATAGAATGGTTTGGGTTGAAAGGAGCCTTAAATATCATCCAGTTCCAACTCCCTTGCCGTAGGCAGGGACACCTTTCACTAGACTATGTTGCTCAGATTCGTGTTCTGTTTCCATTGTCAGATGGAATATTTTCATGCAAAATTTGCTTAATCCGAAGAGGAGAGCTCTTGTGTTATGTCTGTAGCTGTAGACGCAACAGCCATCTGTAAACCTTCAGTAGAATGGCAACTGATACAAATAAGGAGTGCAAATTATCATTGCAAAATCAGTAATCTTGACTTGTACTTCTTTTCAATGTGGCCTTAAGATAAGGCTTCACAAAGTCAGTAGGGAAATGCATCCACTTTGTAGAACCGGTTGTATATTTGGTAGAGGAAATTATATGTATTCCACATGGCTCAAACCTTACTTAAAGACCTTCTTGTTAGAAGTCTGTCAGGACAAAAAATAAATCAAGCTTGTGCTGCAAAAGTATTAGTCTTCTGTTTATCAGTAGAGTTGTTTCTTTCCAAGTAATTTGTTTTGCTCTTCACCATTTATCTCCCGGGCACTCACCATTGTGTCCATCCTTGAGGAAGAGCTCCTGCCTTTAAATTGAGCCACAGAAAATGGTAAAAGAGTAAACACTTTCTCCCAACATCTCTCTGAAGAACTCCTTCTCTCTTACTAAGAGGATTTTACTAGAGGAGAAAAATATGCTCCACAGTGCACTACGGTAGTAATAAGAACTCCAGATCCAAAATCTTACCTCTAACACCACATTGCAGAAATATTTACATTAGCTAAACTAATCACTGTTTATCTGGATCTTGGTTTAGGCAGGGAGGTTCTTACACACTACCATGCTGAATGCTTTGATTAAGAGCTATTGCCTGGTTGAGAGCCTGTTTTAATTTGCAGCTTAGTTTCACTCAGGCTTATTTTTTTGTTGTTGTTTATTCTTATACCAAACTGTCTTTTTGTTTAAATGGCATTTGTTTGTGGTCTTGCATTATAGTTTCTGATACAGTACAAAGAAAGCAACACTATCTCCTCCCATCCTTTATTTTTGCAGTACAGCTTGCTTATCTTCTCTAAATAAAATTGATTACAAAACCTATGTTGTTCTCAAGGGCAATGAGGTCCAGTTTCAAGATACAGAAGTTTTGGAACTCTCCTCTTACTGCAGGCTAATTCAAGGAGAATTTAAGTTCATAGCATAGACTGAAGTAGGAAATTAAAGAAACTAGATGCATTTTAAACTGTGTTTTGCTAGTCTGTTCTCTCTGTAATTGAACTAAGTCAAATGGTTTTTCTGTGGTTCTCTTCTACAGGCAGGCACTTTCTGTTATTAAATCGAGAGCCTTTCCTGGAACTACTGTTTTTCTATTAATTTTCAGATATTGCAGAAGTTGGAAAGCTAGGAGGGTTAAGTTTGATCTCCACCCATTTTTTTGTCCCACAGGAGATAATTCTCTCATCATTTCAATGGGGATTGTTTCCCAGGATATTTTCCACCAACTTGAAAACTCTCAGTCTTTGTTCTCCTTGCCAAGTGACACACAAAAAAATGTGCACTTGCATCTTGGGAAGCATCATATCCTCAGGAAAGCTCTCTTGATTAGGTTTATTACTCAGCTGTAACTTTCCCTGCAAAACTCAAGCATATCAATAGACTTTGTGATGTTTGTGTCCACCTTTGAGGGAAGGAAAAGGTGGTGGTGCTAGATAGCAGCACTGATTGAGCAGGTAATCTTCACAGAACATGACACAATACTGACTATTTCTCCAAGTAGAAGCAACCCTAAGGACGTTTCGTAGATGGAGTAGAATTCATTGCACTGATCAGCTTTTATATCTATATGAATTACTAAAGTGGCCAGCACATGAATGTCTGGTTTTAACTGGGGGGTAGGAGGTGGTGGGTGGAGTGTGTGCAGGAGAAAGTAGGAGAAAAAAGTATTCAGTATAGCAAATGCTGGCACTTTAGAGTGCCATAAAATTTTTATCCTCAAGTCTTATGTATCCTGTTTCATGCTGCTCATGCTTTGTCTAATCTTGATCATCTATTCAAGCAGGGAATAGCTGGCAGAATTATTTACCTTTTCAGTTTCCAAACATTGATGTGGAATTAATTTATCTGTAAACTCACAACTTGTTTCCACTGGACTGTGTCCTGAAGTTTCCAGACTCATAAATATTATATTTAAGCCACAATTAGAGTTTTATGTGTCTTTCAGGTTCAGGCATGTAAAAAATGGTTCTTTATATCTCCTCTAAATTCATGATTTATTGCATGGCCTTCAGAAAACAAGCTAAAACCAGAGTAGAGCATACATCTTCTAAATTTGTATGTAAAAATGTTCCCCCGCTTCTTGTCTCTGACTAATGAGAGCTATTTCTGAATAGTAGAGATTGTGCTTGAAGAGCATGATTTCTGCTGTCTAATATGGGTTAATTAACAGATTGCCTTTCTAAAGGATCACTTAGTCTGATTAAATTTTAATTGAAAAACAAGAAAACAGATGAGCACTTAAAAGACTGAAATAAGGAGTGTTTCTATCTGACAAATGTGCATTCTCTACCCTGATTCATTTTGTCAGCTAGGAAGCATATAGAATAAGAGGACAGACAAAAAGAGGTGCTTGTGCCTGTACTACTGTCTTTATTGAGACTGCCCTTTGCATGTTAAATCAATTATTTCCTCTCTTCACTGGGTTGTCATTGTCAGCAGTTATGGATTATTAAAGCTCAGTGCTTGGTCCCTGCTACAAATGTATCATTTTAGCATTGTTCCCACAGACACTCTGCACTTGCAAAAACATAAAACCCAGGAGAAAAAAAATCCTGAAATGCCCAGATTGAAATTTATCACTCTGTTCCTTTTGAGACTCAGTCCACTGAAGAACTTTCTGCATTGTTTAACATGTGTGTAATTGGTGCTGTGTTAAAATAATGTTGCCAAAGAGAAAGGGTGGAAAAGTACTACCTATCATCAATGCCTGGGAGAAGGTGTGGGAAAACTCTTTTCCACTTGGCAGAGTAGTTAGAAAGCAGGTCTATTCTGCAAAGTCAGGACAGATGCTTAAGCCACTAGCCTTAATAAAGTTAGGGAGTTCTGACAGTATTATCTCTTATGTTTTATTTATCATGGCATTGTATCTAAACACAAACGCTTTTGAAAAACTTCACTCACACATTTTTTGGAAGGTCCTGGAGACTGTATGCAATAGTAAAATGTGGTGGGTTGACACTGGCTGGATGCCAGGCACTCACCAAAGTCTCTCTATCACTCCCCTCCACAACTGGACAGGAGAGAGAAAATACAGTGAAAGGTTTGTGAGCTGAGATAAGGACAGGAAGAGATCACTCACCGATTACCATCACAGGCAAAACAGTTTCAACTTGGGGATATTAATTGAATTTATTACTAACAAAATCAGAGCAGGATGATGAAAAGTAAAATAAATCTTAAAAACACCTTCCCCTCACCCCTCCCTCCTTCACAGGCTCTACCTCCTCCCACTCAGTGGCTCAGGGAGACAGGAGTGGGGGGTTGTGGTCAGTTCATCACACTTTGTTCCTGCCCCTGCTCAGGGAGAGGAGTCGTTCCCCTGCTCCACTGCAGAGTCCCTCCCACGGGAGACAGTTCTCAGTGAACTTCTCCAGCATGAGTCTGTCTCATGGGCAGCAGTTCTCTCTGAGCTGCTGCAGTGTCGGTCACTCTTCCATGGGGTCACAAGTCCTACCAGGAAACCTGCTCCAGAGTGAGCTCTCTCCATGGGACTGCACGTTCCTGCCAGGACCCTGCTCCAGCACAGGCCTCCCACGGGGTCACAGCCTCCTCTCAGGCATCCAGCTGCTCTGGTGTGGGGCTCCTTCACAGGCTGCAGGTGGATCTCTGCATCCCCAGGGACCTCCATGGGCTGCTCCACGGGCTGCAGGGGAATCTCAGCTCCAGAGCCTGGAGCATCTCCTGCCCCTGGTGTCTGCAAAGTTGTTCCTCTCACATTCTCACTCCTCTCTGCTCTGGCTGCAGTTACATCTGAACAATACCTTTTTTCCTTCTTAACTACATTATCATAGAAGTGTTACCATCATTTCTGATAGGCCCAGCCCTGGCCAGCAGCACATCCTTCTTGGAGCTGGCTGGCACTGGCTCTGCTGGACATGGAGGAAGCTTCTGGCAGATTCTCACAGAAGCCACCCCTGTAGCCCCCCTCAACTACCAAAGCATGGCCACACAAACACAATAGATTCACTAACCCATAGCAAGGATGCTGTTGTTTAAATACTCTCTGTATTTACAGATGATTCTGGGATTGGGTAGTGTGAATTTTAAGAACAGCTAATGTAATAGAACTTCAAATGGAAATAGGAATTCACTGGCGTATCCAACAAACTCTTTTGCAGAGAGGTTTTGGAGCTCATGTTGAGCAGTTCCAGTTTGCTTTGGAGTATGTCAGTGTTCTTCCTCAGTTCTGAGCACATAAATAAACCTTACAGAAGCTTCCTCAGAATTATACTAAATAGTGAATATTCTCAAGTGTAAAGTTATGTGTGTTAGGATTAAGATGTCAATGTTTTCTAATCCCTCTTCAAACTCAGTTACACCCTTTGAGGGTCATACACAGGGCTTCTTTACAGCACAGTAATGCAGTTATTTAGTCAAGAGTATTTTCTCTCTGGTAAAGACCATTTCTGTGTTTCTCTGTGTTTGGTAGTATCTTGTTTGGTAGTTTCTTGTCTTTGGTGTTCTTACTGAACAGCCTGTTCTGTGCTGGTTAATCGCTAAATTAAAAGGGATGTTGAGCTCTAATCTACGGTTTTCTTCATAGCATGTACTTAATTACTTTCATTGGAATCTGCTTTCAAAGTCCAGTAAAGGACAAGGTATGCCACTCTGTGCTTTCTCCATCCAAATGGAGATAATAAAATATTGCAATAAAACTAGCTAGACTGCTTTAAAAGAAAAGAAGTGCCAGCCACATTCAAGTCTTGGAAAAGGAGTTTTCCCACTTAAAAAAAATCAATAACGAATTGTGACAAAATGACTTAAATAAGAAATCAAGAACAAGATGTGAAGAAATCTTTTGGGTGTTCTATGTTCTAAACTAGCAGCTAAAAATGATGTCTAGTTTGCTGTCTGTTGTATCACAAAACTATGCAGAGTGAAAACCAGGCGTGTATTTACATGCATTCTTTAACTATCAGGCTTAGATGTAGGGACAGCTTTGTATGAAGTGGCATGTGCTGGAGGCTCAATTAGGTAAGAAAAATTCTGCTTAGGTGAAGGCACAAGTTCAGGACAGACCAAAGTAAAGCATAACGAAGGGCAAGCAATAGAGTGTCTTGGTTCTGTAATTCATTTGTGCATCGAGAAGCACTGTTGCATGAACAGAATGAAGCACTATGAAGTTGGCTGGGTAAATGAAGAATCAACAAGATTAGCCAAAGTTTTTCTGCTGAGCAAGTTCAATCTTGTTATATAACCTTTTGGATAAAGTGTGTTATATACAATTCATTCAAACTCTACATATACCTTTCTATTTTGTATGCTCTTAAGATACCGGTGGGTCATTTAAAGTCACTTCTAGCAAATTTAAATGACTTTTATAATTATCTTACTAAAAGCACACAAACAAACAAGAACCACTTACATGTTAAAGCAGTTAAAAAAAAAACCAAAGCAACTTCTTTGAGTTCTTCTTTCTCCCAAGACTGTATAAAAGTGAGAAGATAATATTCTCTCTGCTGTATTGATAAAAGTGTGAAAATACCATCTCATTCTGGATTAAATCTTGCTATTGTTGGAAAAAACTCCTCCCTTGAAGTATGTTAATCCATATTTTGCCAGGATTTTTTTCTTATACTGGGAATTTTCAAAACTTTGTCCCTTGATAAGAGAACTATTTTTTAAGACTAAACTGTTGATTGAAAAATGCAAAATATGTATGCACTTGCAATAGCACTTGCACTGCATTTATAATGTCATTGGTTATGACAGCAAGGAAAAAACTTATCCCCTGCTATTTGTAGTTGATCTACATAGGAATGTAAACCTGGGGAATAATACTTGCTTTCCAGGGTTTATTTTTATTTTTTTTTTTCTTCTATTTCAATTCATAGATAAGGGGGAAGGAATCCTGTATACTTGTAGTGATCTCTCTAGTTTTTTTGCATAATCTTCATGTATTCTTTTGGTTATGTGTGTTATTTACACCTGTCAACATCAAGCATGAGGCTTGTGGAGTTTCTGTTCTTCTAGAAGTGATAGTTAACATGATTCCTTCAATGTCTACTTCCTATTTTTTGCTTCATTTTCAACTTTGACCTTGTGGTAGGTGGCTACCGTCCACAACCCCATTGTCCTGTTAGAAACAAGTTGTTTCTGCCTTGGATTTTGTTTGTTAAACAGACTATACAAGTTCTAGGATTATCAAGAGTCTTGCAGAACCTAGTTTAATATAGGCCAGCGGGGGATTCACTCCTTTCTGCTTTGTTGATTCGGAATCAGGCTTGTGTAGTCAACTGATGTCCTCTTCACTTAATGTGGAATTTATTAATTCTCACTATCCTTCTACAGTGCAGGTGCTGCTGACTCATATCCTGCACCTCTTGCCCCAATCACCTTCCAGCTCAACTCTCTGCATAGGTCAGTAAAGGACAGTAAAACTTTCACAGGTTAGCAAGACACAAGGGTGTTGCCTGTCAGACTGAGACAATGTGGTTCATTTGTCTTATTTTTCTTTCTCAAAAAAGGTCGCAAACCATTCCCCACAGAAGAGAAGTAGGAAATCCAGGACTCAGCTAAAAGACTTCTTTTTACATCTGGCATGGTTCTTGCCCGGACAAACATGAAATTCATACTGCAAACACAGATAATGCTGAGAGGGAAATGAGAGGTCAGCTATCCTAAGTCCTGCTGGTTCGTGTAATCCGGCAGAAGCTGTCAAGTGGCAAAGGCAGCCTCAAAGGCTTGTCCACTTGGCCCCGTGTGCTGGCCCTGGTCATATTGCCAGTGTGATTCAGCTGGGAACTCTCGAGTCCAAGCGAGCTGTTAGGGTAAGTCTGTCATTACACTAGAGATGGGAGTGAAAAAAGATGGCAGGAGCCACAGTTGTGTGCTTTTCTGGTGGCTTTGAGCTGCTCAGAAGGGGAGAATGATTACTACTATCCTTTCTTGAGAACTTTTGCCTTGAGCAGATTACACATTAAAAGTGCCAGGTGCCAAGTGGCAGAAACATACGTGTCCAGATAGGGTGCTGCTGTTTTGTATTCTAGGCTCTGTGAGTTTTTCTATTCTAACCCTAAAAGAAAGAATTTTTTTTTCCTTTCCAAGAAGTGATGAGCTTCCATTTCTGTGCACTGACACGTGTACAGCAGCCGTTCTAAAGACGACCTGGGAACAGCTGATCTTTCTCTGCTGCCTCAGTGAAATCCCTTCACCGTGTGTGAATTCTCTCGGCTTTCTGCAGCTCTGCCGCGTTGTGTCTCTGGCTGCCAAAGTAAGCAGCGTGGCACAGCAAGATTTTCTTACCAGTCCTGCACCTGTCTTTGAGGTTGGGAAGAGAGGTGAAACAATATATAGGTTAATATGAAGTCTTTGAAAAACTCAAACAGGAAATTTTAATAAAACATTACTTGTCTACACCTCATATATCTAGACATGAAAAGTAATTGGAGAGAAAGAGTTTTTTATTCATTGGTAAAATCATTAGTTGCATAGTTGGCTTCACTTTCCCCTTCCTTACCCAAAACCCAAGCTGCCAAGGTATTCCAGGAGGAAAATATTTTCTCTGATGGACAGTATCTTCCATTCAGTTGGGGCACATCAGGGGTGCGGAGTGAAAGCCAGTCACCTTCAATATCTACCTTGTTTGTTTGTTTGTTGTCTTCTCTTTCTCTAGTGACTAAGAACAGTAGATTATGGTGTTTAGTATTCCATTAGATATCTATTTGTTGTTTAACAACTAAACACACAAACTTACTCAGTAGTTGAGCTATGACAGCTGTAAGCCAGCATTAATGTATTCTGGTTTGACTGTGAATCTACAACTTGATCTAGCTATAAAGTACTTAAAAAATTCAGACTGTGCCTGTTGAAATAGGTTCTGCTGCTTTTAAAGTGCAAGCAGACATCAAAGTGCAATGTGCAAACAGGACAGGAAACTTCTGGCCATGGCCACTGTGCTGCTTGTCTACATCATGAGTCTGAGGACACTGTCCCGTCAATCTAGCTGTGACCACCCACAGGCATTTTTCCTTCAAAAATGCTACTGGCTGAGAGGGTTTCTTTTCTCTTTACATACATGTAATCAATCCTAAGACAATATTATCTAGATCAGCAGAACTTTGTAATGTATGTCTGACCTGGGAGTCTTAAGATGTGACTCAGGTTTTTTATTATTGGACAGATATCCATTAACAATTAAATATGTTTTTATTGCATTTAAAAATATGATTATTATAAAAAGCTGACTGCTACTGTAACTTTATAGCTGGAGCCAGAAAACATAAATCACTGTAAAACCCATGTGGGACAAGTAAAAGGGTGTGCAATTTGCATGGCATGGATTTTTAACTGTTTATGTAGTTTTAAAGTCACTACGAGTTCTTTTAGGCATTTAGTTCATACAACTGCTTGTACCACTTCACGTGTCTGTTTCACCCTGCTGCTTCTGGATTTGGTTAAAACTGAAATCTGGTTAAAGATGAACAGCAGTATACTGTTCATCTGATAGTTTAAATACTGTTCATATGATAGTTTAAATTTAAAATTTATTACCCTGGGTAGTTTTATGGTGATTGGCTAAGTTGTCGGTATTATACGTACCTATGGTTAGATAACTGCTGCACTTTTCTGGTTTCTTCAAATTGTATAAAAGATATAGATGTCAATGTGAAAAAAAGATTGTTGTTAAAGCTTTTATTCCTTGTAGGAAAGTCTCTAAAGTACTTGATAGATTCTAAATTCAGTATTTTTCAGTGCACTAAATCTTTACATCCTTGATAAAAGAACTTAAGAAAGAAGCAAAATTACTCCTGTTCTTTTGGAGTCAGAAGTGAGGACAAAGCCTAGGAGTCCTCAAAGGATGCGTCAGTTATTGCTTTAATGGTTCAGCTTTTGGATCTAGTAGGGAGCTGTGATTGTCCATTACACTGTAATACTGTTGAGAGTAGAATGAAGGCCATTGGGTCTAATTTCAGGCTTAATAGTTCAATTACATCTCCTTTCTTGTGGAAAAACAGCATTGCAAAAGACAATTGTTCATACCACTGGGAGAACCTTAAAGCTGCCCTTAGATCTGTATGTCAGATCCCCGGGGAATGCTTTGAATAACATGGGAGGGTTTAGCCTCTTCAAAAGAGACCTGGCTCTGAGCAATATCTGGCTGTTCTTCCTGTATGTAATATGGGTGTATGTATGTAAACAGGGTGCCTGTGGGGCAGGATCTGTTGCTCTAGTTTATATATAGCCAGTTTATTGTCTTGTGTCTTCAGTCTGGTGCATCTGGCTGGCTGGCTGCAAGTACCCCAGAAGTACTTTTTTCTTCCTATTGCTTATTGTGATCAGACCCAGCTGTTCCTTACTAGAGTATCTTAAGATTTTCTTGCACTCCTTAACTCCTAGAATAAAATCAGTAATGGTGTGTGACCTATATGGGCCAAGACTTCTCCTTGCTATTTTTAAAGTTGTTTTGAGAACTTTCCAGCCCTACTCTTACTCACATAGGGGGGATTCAAGTGGCAGGTGCCTAAAACATCTGAGAGAAATTTCTTTTCTTGGTCCAATACAGAGGAGATTTAACAACTATTTCCTCTGATACCTGGTGAATCTGGAGTTCCCCTGGTCATCAGAGGGTTAATGAAAACGTCAGCAAAGCCAGGAAACCCAAGGCTGTATTGGAGCTGCTGGGATTTGTGGGGAAGTGGGAAGGTACCTTGCAAATGGAGCATATTGTCTGCTTGATTACTTTCAAATCACATCCCTTTTTCTACATGTGTTAAATGCCACCAGAAGAGGTAGCAGTTTTAAGTCTGTTTAACTTTCAAAATTAAGACCAGAGTCTCTAAAACTTCTTCCCCTTTTTCCTTTGCTAAGAAGCGGAACTGGAGTTGTAGGGAATGAGGGAGAAGAGGGGTTTTGATTCTGTGAGGCAAAAGACATTTGACTGAAAATACAGTCCTGCCTTTTTCAGTATGAACTGCCTTGAGGTGAGACCTAGGGCAATGCATAAATTATGAGAAAGTTATTTTCAGCTTTTGCATTTGGGCATACTTGAAAAGGTATTTTTAAATTACATCTTTCAAGATACTAAGAACACTTGCACCATCTACCCTCTTCTTCGTCTTCTTCCTTGCCTCCTATTTTACAATCCAGAGACTTTTTGGAGGAAGTTTTCTGTTGTTTAAGAAATCAAGCACAGCCAACTTGGGGCATTCTGTATCCTAGCATATGAAAGCAAAGGCACCTCTGACATTAGAGCCTAACAGATTTGCCAAGCAAAAAAAAAACCACAACCATGTTTGCTGTTCCGTTGTATAGTGTCCACTCACATTTTTTTTTTGTTTCAAGCCAAAATCTTTAATTATTTCAGTATGGGCAAAAGTTATACAGCTTGGAAAGCAGCTACATATTTCCCACAGCACCAAAGCTATCTAAGCATGTTTTGTGACCATCTTTGTTCCTGCAGCTGGGATGCATATAGTGCATTCAGACTTAATGCAGGCATAAAGTTATGGAGTTAAAAGACTGGACTGTAGGTCATAGATAATTGTGTGCTAATAGCCAATAGCTGTGTGCAAATAGGGACAGGAAAAGGGTGTCAGCTGTATCTGGAGAATTATCTGTGGTTCACTATACCACATATAACTTGCAGAGCTGGCCATCTCCCCCAAAATGTTAGCTGCCTGGCTGTGAAGGGCAGCTGTGTGCCACTCAGTCCAGCAGCTTCTTCCCCTCAGATCTGGGCCCTCTTTAGACCTCCAGACCTCCAATCCTGGCAGGTCTTGATACAATTGTATGTACTGGGAAACTGAGCTCATGAGGTCAGGCCAAGGTGGATTAATGCAATGAGATCATGGCCCATGACAATGGGAGCAGATAGTTCACTGGGTCTCTTGGAGATCACTTGCTCTGTGAGGAAACAACAGCTAAAAAAAATCCAAGTCTGCTTGTGGAATGGAAAATGACTGGAAAACTGGTGCTTACTGTAAAATTTAGGCAATTGAAGAAGTCAAGGCATCTTTTCAAGAATAATAGATAACAGATTGTGTTTTACAGATGATTTGGATGTCCTTTTGGGATTTTCAGGTAGTTCCTCTGCAGACCGTGGCAGAAATAAGTGATTGTACTTTGATTGGTTTCTTCTCAGATAAGGTCTTGTGATCCATTTTTTTTTTTTTAGAAGAGGGGTGGCATTATGTGTTTTACTTGCCTGCTCTCAATCTGCCTGTTTTAGGGCTGCTTCTCATTTGTACACCACTTTCTCATGATAAGTGACTGCCTTGGTAAGAACTCTGTCCCTTTTCCATCCAGAGCCTGTAGGCTATGGAAAGACACTGCATCCAGTTTTACACACACTTTGAGTTCACCAGGAGAAAAAAAAATGTTATTCTTTACCTTCATTCACTTTCAATGCTTCTCCTTTTATCTTCTGGAATAGCCTGTGTGTTGAAAGTGCATTTTTAATTAAATTGTTTGCATCTTGTATATGTACAATACATTCACTTTGAGGGCATTTTTTATTACAGGAGGAGGGTGGTGATATGTAATAAGTCTCAAGAATAATTAAAACCTGTGTTAACTTGTATATGTTTTCAGTAGTGATTGAACTTTGTGTTGAGTCTCTGCTGGGCCCAAGATCAGATCTTAATCAAGTAGAAAGGAAGGAAGGGTGATGGGGGAAGGAAGAGTTGGTTGACAGTTTAAACTGTCCTTAAACTGTCATGTTTATTTCTAAAAAAATTTTTTTTTAAAGTATATTGCTTCCAATTTTTTTAAATATCTAGCTGCAGATAGTTTCTATGCTGAACACTTATTGAGGGAGAAATGCAGGCAGTGGGTAACATTATAAATCAACATTTGGAGGTAGCTTCACCTTTTCTGTAAGTGGATGTAGCCTCAGAGTTTTGTTCAGTGTTTACACTGAAGGGAAAAAAGCAGAGTAATGTGTTAAGGCTTTAACTGCATCATGATGTGACAGGGCAAAGATTTAAATAACAAGAGATTTCCCAGAGAGAATATGGTATATCTGTTTGGTTTTTTCCTTTTACTTTATGAGGTAGAAATGCCCTCCAGAATCAGCAAGATGCATGGTTTTGATTTGAAACTTTCACTTTCTGCGCTAAATAATAATTAGTGCTTTGCATTCATCATGGCATACCAGATTCCAGCGTGGGAGAAGAAAAGGGCCTGATTCAAGGACAATGATTGGAATCCTGTTGCATGAAATGCTGTGAAAAAAAAAGTTAATTTCTCTGTCTTTGAAAAGTACAGTTTTACCATTTGCTTATGGATGGTTTGACTTTGGTAGAGACAGCAGGTGAATTAACATGAATCACATGAGCTTTGCCAAGGATTCTATGACATTCATACCCAAGTCAAGCTGAGGCATGTAACAGTGTTTTGAAATGGATAGTAGTTCTGAATATGTCCCTAATACTGAACTAAATTCAAGATCTGCACTGGAGGTTAAATGCTAGTTCAGTCTGCAGGAGTGTTATTTGTTCTCTGGAAGAGATCCATTTGGTTTAAATTTGTAAGTCAAGTAAAAGTTTATCTAATTAAAATTCCCTATTGAAATGTCAGAGCACCTGCATTAATTTTTCTTATGTGAAGCAAGTATTTAGTATTTCATAAAATTATCGTTAGTGAATATACTAGGCCAGCCTTCACAAAAAACTCAAGAGATTATTTTGAAAGCACGAGCTAAGAGCAAAAACCTGAGAGGGACAGACACATTTCTTGTTTTAGACTGCCAGGATTTTACAAGATTGATTGTTACTTTTTCCTTACAGATTGTCTCAGATGCTGCTGGACAGGGGGTTGCCATCACTGGGAACAATACTTTCAACAACTGGAATTGGCCTAACGCTGTGATCTTTGCTGCTACTGTGATCACTACAATAGGTAAATATTTACTATGTCAGCCTTCCTAGCTGTAGTTTTCTGTAGGCTCTACTGTGTTTGTACTCTCCCATTTCTGTGTCAAGGTAGCCACCGAGTAAAGTCCCTGTGGCTGGAGATGCCTAAAGTATGTGTTCACCTGCAGATTCATAGAGGAAAAAACCAAGGGTTTTGGCACTCTCTCCGTGTGTGTACAGAAGAGAAAAGCGTGCCTTTCCAATAAGTAATGGATTCAAAGTGCTGTTGGGGTTGGCTGGTGTCATTCCAGTTCCATTGATTCATGCACTTAAATTTTCAAATCGTAAAATTCCAAAACAAAAGCATAACTAAGCATTCCATTAACTAATACCTAAAGCAAGTGCATATGAGGTTTTTGGATTGCTGTCCTGTTATACACACGCATCCTCTTGAGCTCCTACTAAATTATCAGTGTTCCTGGCTTGCAGAACTAACTATGCTTTTTATCCACCTCTTAAAACAAGGTGAAGCAGAACAACTGTTGCTTTTTAAATATCACTACTGATTTGTGCTTGTAAGACCCTCTGCACTGGAAGACTTCCTCCTCCTGTGATATAGGTTTTCAGAACTCAGCATAATTTGCCTTCTGCCTTTTACAGAAAAATCTTTGCTACATGGTGTTGTTACACACTTGTTGCACCTACAATTTAAAAAAAAGGGGAATGCAAAATAATCAGAGAGGACTGAATGTAGAAGTCTTACTGTTAAACCATATGCAGTACTGTGATTTTCTTTATTATTTAAAATTCACAATACCCAGCTTATAACTTAAGAAAAATGTCGAAGTCCATAACACACTTAAATAAGAAGACTGTCAGAAGTTCAGAAAATAGGCTGCTGATTTTAGAGCCTGAATCTGTATTGCCCTGTTGGGTTCTATGACCAGCAAAGTACTAAATTCATTTGAAATATCTTGCACTTACTTGCCTTTCACTTAACTCACAAGCTCTTACCCTGCGAAGGTACCAGGTCACAAGTTGAATGTGTATAGTGGATCTTTCACCTGGGAGCTAGCTTCAAGATGAATTTTGAGTTTCATTCCATAAAATTAAATCAGTAAAGTTTTAACAGTGCTGCTTAAGATTGGGACATCATATCAGAAGTTTCAAGATGAGCTTTATTTTCTATTTATCCCATTTTGTCCAGAAAAAATTGCACAAAATCTAGGGAGTACTTAAAGTGCAGTAATGGAATATGTGTTTGTTAGAGTAGAATTGGAATGCATCCAGTTTCAGAAGATGAGCAGCTGGAGTAAACTAAATCCCTTTTAGATGGTGAAGTAAGGAGTGCCCGACACAGTAGGAGCCCACACAGTGTTGTTTTGGGCACAGGTAGAATTGCCTTGAATTCTCTTCAGCCAGAACAAACAGAGGACATGCTTATCTCTTTCAGGTTACGGAAATGTTTCCCCAAAGACACATGCTGGGCGTCTCTTCTGCATATTTTATGGGCTTTTTGGAGTCCCTCTCTGCTTGACGTGGATCAGTGCTCTGGGGAAATTCTTTGGAGGACGTGCCAAGAGGCTGGGCCAGTTTCTGACGAAAAGAGGAGTAAGCCTGGTAAGCCCTTACTTGTTTACCCTTGAACTGTGTAGTTTTGATGCATGAATTAAGCTTACACTTCTTAACTTGCCTGCTTATCTTGTAGTAAATGAACACTTGAACAAAATACAAATTTTCGCAAATGGCGTTGCATTGAAAGAACTAAAAGGGGCATGGGGTCTGATGTGTTAGTTCTGCAAGAAGTTTAGCAAAATGGGATCTCATAAAAACCTTTGGTATTGCTTCTTACATGAAAGACCTTTAGAACAAATGTACATGAGGCTCCATTTCACAGACGTTTCATTCAAGCTCCTCAGGCACAGAAATAAAAATATGCTGTCCTGCTTGGCTCCCACCTGCCTGCATGCTAGCACAAATATTTCCTGCTGTGCAGTGAACCTAGTGCAAAACAATATTTTGTTCTGAGTTACTGGCTTTTGAGTTTTTGTTTGTGGCATTTTGTTGGTGCTTTGGTGATGGTTTGTTTGGGTTTCTTTCTCCCCCTCCCTCCCTTCCCCATTGCAAGTGAATTCTCAGTTCTAACTCTGCACAGAAATGGGAGGCAGTGCAGGGTCATAGTGCCTGGAGGGCACTGGGACTGCTTTAGATCCTGGTTTCAGAATCAGAGCAAGAAATTTCTTGGGTTTGCACCTGAGAAGAAAGTACAGAAAATAATAGTGAAATACATGTGTATGTGGAGGTTTGTACAGAGGTTGGCATGAGTGGCAAAGGGAAGGAAACAGACATGGGAGAGAACACCTTAAAACGCTTCTGATCTTCTGTATTCAAAGGAGTAAAACGAAAATTAGAGGTACTGATGGCTTTTTAGACCAGAGTGCAATGTCCATATCCCATGCCAATTTATAAAATACTAGGGACTCTTTAAACTCTTCCAAGAGTGTGAAAGAAAACAGTGAGCAAATAATCCTTTTTGAGCAAGTAGTTGTGAGAATAGGGAGTTCTGCCTAAAGGAGAAAAAAGGTTTGTTTACTTCAGTCACTTTTAGTGACTTCTAATTATAGTAGCTAAATTTTTAGCAAAAACCTGAAATATCTGGTACTGTCAGATGATTCTTGGTGCCATTGGTGGGAAAAAAAAAATTGAGATCTTTCCCTGACTTTTTCTTTTTTCTTCACAGAGGAAAGCCCAAATTACATGCACAGCTATTTTCATTGTTTGGGGTGTCTTGGTCCATCTGGTTATTCCTCCCTTTGTCTTCATGATGACTGAAGGATGGAATTATATTGAAGGCCTCTATTTCTCATTCATCACTATCACCACCATAGGATTTGGAGATTTTGTTGCTGGTCAGTAATTGTATTTTATGTATTATTTCATTATATGCATAGTGTGGCAATTCTACTTCCAAACCCTTCATTTGAAAAGATATTTTCTAAGTTTTTCCAGCACATTTTGCACGATAGAACGTTCTGTTGAGGCTGGGTACTTATCCAGTGGATAAGATGTGGCTCTTCTGTGTTGGTGTAGACACCTAAGGCCTTTATTGGGTTAATTTAGCAGCCAAGTTCTAGAGTCTGTAAGTTCTTCTGGTACCCCAGGTATTTGAGGCAAGGAGCTACCCTGCCCACTATGTTAGTTGTGCACCTTTGAATGGCATCCAGTATACTAAGCAGGATGTGTAGGCACTGGGCAATGCTTTCTGCACCTGCCTAGAACTAGTCAGTGGGGAATGCTGAGCATATTCATCTCTCCCTCCTAAACCTCTTCTTTCTCTAAAATCCACTGCTTTGTTTAGCACTTTGGTCCTCGTAAGTGGAATTCTGAATCTTTTTCTCAAGGAAGGTACCTATGTATACATACTTCAGTGGCAGGAAGAAGACTTGTAATTTTCAAACAGGAAAAATGTTCACTTTTATATCTTATAAGGAGAGGATAAATACGCTTCATTTTTATTTTGTTAATCCAGTGGTCAGAATACATATGGCCAAGAAGTGGAAGATGTGGGATCAACTTTTTCTTTCATTTCCCCACTCGCTACCTCTCTGACCAGTGTTCAAATAACAAGGCTCTTTTACTGAGGAAGAGAGCAATTCTCAGGGTCATAATTTCAAAGGTTTATCAGCTGTGAGTCTTCTTTCAGTAATGTTTTTGTTTTTAATTTCTTGTAGGTGTAAATCCAGATGCAAACTATCATGCGCTTTACAGATATTTTGTGGAGTTATGGATCTATCTGGGACTAGCTTGGCTCTCACTCTTTGTTAACTGGAAGGTCAGTATGTTTGTGGAAGTCCACAAAGCAATCAAGAAACGGAGGAAAAAAAGAAAAGAGTCATTTGACAACCATCCTCGGTCTAAGAAACCCCTTCAAATGGGTACCTCAAAGGATGTCAACATTTTCAGCTTTCTTTCAAAGAAGGAAGAGACCTACAATGACCTTATAAAGCAAATTGGGAAGAAGGCCTTGAAGACAAGCAATGACAAAATGATTATAGTGGAAAATGCCAAACAAATGAATGCCAGTATAGATGTTCAGGTGACTTACACAAAGACAGAGTCATTTGAGTATGATGAGGCTTCCCTGGACATTCAAAATGGTCACGTACTGAGACCCCTCCATGACAAACATATTGGAGACAGCCCTCTCGAAGGAGCCATGTTCGTGAACCAGCTGGACAGGATTAGTGAAGAAGAAGGTGAGGTGTGGGATTCCAGAGACTATCGACCCTTAATATTTGAGAATGCCAATATAACATTTGTCAATGAAGATGATGATGAAGAGGAAGGTATCTCAGATGATGAGGAAACGTCAAAATCCTCTATGGATGATAATCTTGCAGAGGAATCTGAAACTGCAAAAAAATTGGTAAAATTCCCATCCTCTGATGAGTCTACCTTTACCAATAATGAGCTAGAACTTTCTGTGCCTTATGAACAACTGATGAATGAATATAATACAGTAAGCAATGTGAAGGCTGCCACGTGAAGCGTGCTGGACAATGGTTTTCTGAAAGTGGTCAGTGCATATTGAACATAGAGCAAGGAGAAAAGTATGTTTGCAGCTTCTCCTGTCTCTTTGAAAACAAAAGCAAGTCCCAGACTAAGAAACTCCAATCTCCTTTTCCCATCCTAAGTTGGCTTCTGAGCCCGTCAGCTTCGCTTTTCGGAAAGACTTGTAAAATAACAGTTGAATTTGGAGTCCCACTCCTTTAGATTTTATGATTCTTGAACAAAATAGAAAAGACTAGTTAATACACTGGATCTGCTCTGAGTTCATGCATTTCATTGAGGAAATAGTTTGGGAGTGTAACTATACTGTTGCAAGACTGTTTTGTGCATCAAATGTGTTCGGTTACTCCATTAGCCTTTCACCTCTGAAAACCTGGATTTGAATCCTGCTTTTATCACAAATGAAATCAAGGGGGTTGCCCATTGTTAAGTTGCTACTGCCAAAAATACGGCGCTAGCACGCTGTACTTAATGAGAAACTTTGGATGGAATGCCAGGACACAGATCTGACCTGAGCTGTGCTGGTAGACTGAGAAGGAAGCTTCTGAAACATCTCTGTAGAATATGTCAGTGCTTGTTAAATTATAGTGAATTCTAACTTCATAAATAAAATAATGAAATTAGAAGTTCCAAAGGAATGGATCGAGAAGGAGCCCTCTAACAAGGAAGAATCATCTGGGATGAAGCTCGCCAGTTGGGCTGCTAAGCTGCAGATCAGCCCCAGAACTGTCAAAGAGTAAAGTGACTGGAAGACCTATTGATCAAAGTGTGTATGAGCACAAGCAGGATGCAGTGAACTTTTTTAGTGTTGAAAGTGTCCTTCCACTGTCCATTTCCTAAAGGAAATACTTGAATGAACCTTATACAGTATCTGTGTACAGGTGAAGTTGTATTGACACTGTTCTTCTTAGGAAAAAATCACCTTGGGAAGCACAGATATTCTCCAAATGCCCTAATGCCTGTCAGAAGGGACCTGTAGCACTGCTGCTGATCTGGGCAGTGTGTTAGTCAGTATTGTTGTTTGATGTTCCTCCCTGCCTCGGTAGTTCAGACATGACTTGAATGGAAGATAATTTTTGAAACAGTTGATTACACTTCATATATTTGTTTTGTTTTGTTTTTAGAGTTTGACCTATGTGCGTATGCAATGGTTATTCTATCTCACTTGATAGAAGGTTGGGCAATATCAAACCTTGGGCAAACTGAGATGTGATCAAGTGACTTCAGGCCATATGGCACTTTTTTTAGAAGGAACTTTGGCTCAAAGCTTCTATAAGTATTATCTTTTGACTTGGAGGTGGGCTACTCACTAGAAGGAAGCATGTCTGTTCATAACATATATGCCCAAATTGTTTAGGCTACAAAGAAATTTTACTGTGGTTTTCTTTTTCTTTCTTTTTTTATGTGTTTGCATTAACCCAGACAACTCTTCAAATGAGGCTCTTGATTATTTGCTGGCAAGAGATACTGACTTCAGTATCCAATATACTTGGAACAGAAAATAGCCAAGACCTTTAAACCTTAACATGTCAGGTTCTGCTGATCTGTTTGGTTTTAGAGCATTTGAGCCATTCTGGTATGTCCGAAAGTTTCCAAAGTTCAGTGAACAGTTAAAAGTTGTCTCAGTCTCGTTTTCAGTGTTATGCTGGCAGACTCACTAGCTCTGTAAGAAGACCTTATGGAACCTTGCAATGCTAATCTTAAATTACTGGCTATTTCTGATAACTACAAATATTGGCTGCAGCTTCAGTTGCTGGCCTGTTCCACAGAAGATGGAAGATATTTGGGAAGCTGGCACCTCTGGTTGGATAGCCTTTAGATGGGAAGTTTTGAAGTTTTCTGCTGTGAAACAAGGGACTGTCTTTACTATTCTGTTTCTTTCCTAGAATCTTCCACATATATAACATTTTTTCAAATAGAATGTGAACACAGTGGGCAAATTGTGGCCAACTCGTGTCCACCTCTGTTATACTAAACAACTGTGGAGTCAACATAATTTGATTTGTGTTTAATCTGCAATTTATGGTAGTATTGTTGAGAGATTCTCATTTGTAATCAAATTTTATTATATTTACGCCATTTGGAGCAGGGGTGGCTGGATGAATTTGACTTGTATCTGACAGGAAAGAGGGAGAGGCCATATCAAGATGATTCTTATTTACTTCTAGTAAGATACATTAATCCCCATTCTTCTAAAATTACTCCAAGCCATTCTAGTTTTTGTATCTGAAGGGTTGTGGTTGACAGCTGTAAGAAATGTTAGGTAGGATTATGTGCATATATGCAGGGTGCTTGTGTAGTCAATTTAGCCTTCTCTTTTTTTGGTTAATATTTTTTGTTTAAAAAAGTCCACACTAACTTAGAAGAATATGAGAAAGCACTCCATATAGCTTTTGTTGTCCTCCAACTTGTCTTCCATTATTGATGTAAAGATCAAAGTTTTAGTAACAGTTAGAAAGCTACAGGACAATGAGGAGAGAAAAGACTTTCAGCAAGTGCGTGAAATGGAAAAGCATAGTCCAATCTTCATTTAAAAAACAAGAAAACAGAAAGAAAAAATTCTCTTTAATACTGAAATAATACAACCCAGACACTTGGCTGGGCTGCTTTGATTGGGAGGGGATGTTGCACACTGAAACCCAGACTCTGTTCTGTGTAGCGAAGTGCACTTGTACGCCAGAGCTGAGAATAGATGGGATCTGTTTCATATTATCAAGCTAGATGTGGCTCTCTGGCCTTTCCCAGTGTAGTCAGCATAGACTATAGTTCTGCATAATAAGTATCTTGGGATTTAAAGTAATAGTTTAAATTTATTAAAACAAAGTACAATATTCCCAGTTTTTCAGGGAAACATGATCACACCTCACAAAACTGTTCTCAAGATATCCCACCATGTGCCTTAATGTAATCTTAACACTGGGAAAAAATTCCTCTTTACACAGGGGCCAACAGAATTTGCCTCGTTAAGCCCTACATGTTTCAGAGTTTTGGAGGGGTTTAGTTGGTGCATAGCTTTCATAGTGGCTCTCTCCAAAAAGCTGAGCCATTCCCAGGGTTTTTAAAACTATGGTGCCATCTCAGAAGTGCCGAAGTGCTAAACAAGACAGCTTTTTGCCTGCCTGTCTTCCACATCTTGAGAAAAGAAGCTGCCTGGGGGATCTAAACTAATGTCTTTCTGCCTTCAGATTTACATGTAATGACTTAGAGGGGTGTCCAGGCTGGATTTTGTTCTATTCAGCTCCAAAAGTGTCTCTCAGTGAATTCCCCAGTGCTACCTGGTTATGTCTTGTAGTTATTTCAATTATTTGGTCGATCTGGAAACATTTTCTTTGGATGCCAGTTGATTTCATTTGGCTAACTAATAATGTTAACAGTTTTCTTAAAGCTGTGGAATTGGTTTTATAGGTGAGACAGATCTCTTCCTGGAAAGAGAGGAAAGGGGGATTTTTAAAGAAGGAAAAAAGCTTAAAAGTACGTATAAGGAAGGGATAGAATAGCAGTGAAAACTCTTCATTCTAGCTATTGCCTACAAGTAGATTTTATTTCCAGTCGCATCATGTGAAGGATGGGTTCACTTACTAATTTTGCCAAGATGAGCCAGTACTTTCAGTTTTACTCTTTTTTCAAAAATTAAATCCTGAAATGTGACCGTGGAAGTCTGTTCCTACAAAAGGCCTTTTAAGTGCTATAAGACTATGTGACCCCATCCTTCATGACATCATTGTGATGCCTCCTGGGTTTGTATTGCGCTGTTGCGGCCGGTTTTGACCAGAAGGGCATCACTTTCAGGTACTTGTCTCACATCAGGCAGCCTGACACATCTGATACACTGGTACGAAGTCACTGAGGAAATACAAAATCAGAGTGTCAAATTTTTCTGAACTAATGATTTGTGAATCTGTTGCTGGCAATGGATATCACAAAGCATGCAGAATTAAAACCAGACTGATAACAGATCCATGGTGACACAGCTGTATTTGCGAAGATTTTATTTTTCCTCCAGTTGATCTGGGAGAGTGTGTAGAGACAGACGAGGAGAGCAAAAAGCAATATGTCTGTTGACTAAACAAAAGAACTTTGTAGACGTGTAATTTTTGTGCCTCATGGGATACATTCCATTTGTGATGGATTTAACTTTTAAAAATTAGCTTGTCTTTCATACGGCTTTTGACATTTGTACAGTTCTGACTCTTATCACTCCATAATATGCCTGTCTGTTCTTTGTTGCTGATTGTCACTGGAATCACACTGTATGTAAATATTTGCTAAGTCTTTGTGAAATGTAATTTATTTTAATATTTTGCAATAAAAAAATTACAATTTATCCTCTGTCATGAGAAGAATGGCAGTCAATATTTCTTTTTACAACTTTAGCTACACTTGTAATGCACCTTACAGATGACACTGGTCCTGGCCCAAAGAGTTGGAAGGTAAAGAGCCAAAAAGGCAAGTTGTTTTATGCAAGCAGATGCCTTAACTTGTTTGGGGTATTGATGACTTCAGTTCAATGGCATCTGGTCTTCAATTAGATACAGCATAGCAAAGTATTATTCAATGTGGATTTTGGACAGCTGTTGAACAATAAACTGAAGTTTATTTTAAGGGCTGTGTTTTATAAGTGGGCTGCTTTTAAAGAAGATGCACAGAGATGGGAAGTGTTAGAATTAATCAGAACTGTGATAAAATAAAGTGGACATTTATGACTGGTATCTGAATCTCATGCCAGAGCTATAAAAATATCTGAGTAGCTGTTTATGAATTTTTGCAATATTTCTAGTAGCAGTGCTCACCATTTTTCAGGCTAGAAGTATTGGCAGTCCTTCAGCTCCAGCAGTTTCCTTGGCAACATGCTGGAAAATAGATAGCTACCTTTCTTAATGGGCAGCAGAATGTGACTCGGTGATACCCATGATAGAGATGGAGCCATCTGAAGAAATTGGGACAACCTCAGCCTGAGGAGGAAGAGACTGAACCCTGGCTTTTAGACAACTGAGTAGAATTGCTGAGGCACGAGCTAGGAAAGTGGGGAGATGCACCGTCATGGGAGCGAAGGGTGGATGCTGTCAGATTTGAGTGAGGAAAGCCAATTTCTGCTTCTCCTCCAGCCACACAACAGCAGCAGTGAAGGAGGAAGTGCCTGACTGGTGACTGATGCCAAAAAGAGGCAAACAGGGAGGTGGAAGCTCCTCATGGAGCTGAGGGCAGCACATAGCATGGAGTCTTGTAAGCACCCAGTAATATTTCTATCAGCTCCCAGCAGGTTGGAGACTTGTTCACCTTCTGCCCTCGGAATTTTAGTAGTGTCATTAATTTATAGAGGGGAGGGTAGCAAGAAGTAGGAAAACAGGACAAACCTGTATCTGTTACACGCCTGCTCTTATGGTCCATGCCTGGCTGCGGGTTCTCTGAACACAATAGCTTAATAGATAGATAAAATCACAGAGCAGCTGACACTTAAAAAGCCTGAAATGTTTTCACTGAATGTGTATCGTAGGCCTTTACCAGTGCCTGGTGCAACATGAAACCAGCAAGCTGCAGCTCATGGACCCAGAGAACTGAAACCTTTAATTCTGAGAGATGAAGACAGTAAGAAACCAGGACAGGTTGCAGTTCAGGACCATTTTAAACAGGGAAATGCTGCTCCATTCTGGGCAATTACCTGTTGCTGGACCCAGGTCCTGAGGAACCCATAAAATAACCTCTCTCAACTGTTATGCAAGGAGGTGGTGGAGCTCTGTTACCTATAGTTTAAAGAGGAAGGGTTTTCTTTTTAAATTTGTGACTTGTACCTTGTGCCTGTCAGCAAGGGTTGGCTGATGTTTGGGGTTTTTGGTTGGTTGATTTTTACTTTTTTTTTAAACATATTTTTAGCCTCAACCTGCCCTTGGTAAGATAACTAATACTGTGATATATAAGAATAAAAGGTTGTGCTGAGTACAACATTCCTTAGATTTTTACTTCTTTTTGTTTCTTGGAGAATTCCCTTGACCTGCACCCAGACTGGGCCTCCTCCACATACCCTGCCTGGCTTTACTGGCTGATTGTGGGCTGTGGCTTCATCCCTGAGGAAAAGGGGGGAGTGATGGGTGAATGGGGGTAAACCCAGCCCTGACCAGAGTCACCTATCTCACTGAGAGCAAAGCCATGGCATTGCCTCCTCCTGGCAGGCCCTTAGCCTCAAACTTGTTCATCACTAGGTGTTGTGCAGCTTGGGGTGCTTGAAGGGGTTGGTGAGAGATGCTCTCTTTTTGGCAAATACCTGCTTTTGTGTGCAGCTGCTGGAACTCCTGCTGACTCGTGGCACGAAGGTAAAGCCTTAGGGATAAAGGGGTGCAAAACTGCCCTTTACTGCCTTGATTTTATTCCCAGCTCCCAAGGAAACAGACTCATAAGGAGTTGGGGTTTTTTGGGGGCCAGGGGGGTTGTTTTGTGGACAATAGGTGTCCAAGCAGGTGTCCTGCATCTTGGGGTGAGCAAAGTAGCAGCCACTGGTTATCTTGGACTGCACAGCCAGCCTAGCACAGGGAGTGGTACCACGACTGATAGGAGCATAGAGGTCCAAAACAGAACACCCACAAATAAATACTCATCTAACTGACCAAGGGAATTTGCCATTTCACACCAGCAGGGCTTCTCTGGAAAGAGCGGGTTAATGTGGACTGGGATGCTGGAAGCATTATCCTGCACAGAGGCTCCCTGAAAGCCAGGTATCCTGTTGTAGTTGGGAGGCCTTCCTCTGATAGCCAAGATTCCAAGTACAGCCCATAGCCAGAACTCCTTCTGGTTAGTAAAAATATGAGTAGATATATGGAAAAAATATTAACATTTGAGAAATATTCTGATTAAAATGTTCTGATAATCATTTTGGATTTCATAAGTTAAACTGAAAAAACTGTGAAGTCAAAGAGTTTTGGTTTTCTATTTTTAGAATATTTTTTATGGGATGCCAGAATTTCTCTCCCTCTTGTCACATTCCTTGCTGCTCACAGGAAAGAGCAGAAGAGTGATAACTCACTCTTCATATTTTGATGGTTATGTTGTTTCCTACATGGAGAAAGCTGTGGAAAATATACCCTGTCCCCTCTTTTCTCCTTAGTGGAGTAGGGCTGTGAATGACAAAGGAAGCAGAAAAAAAAATTGAAAACATGAATTCTGAAAAATTGAAAATCTATGAAACTATTAATTTCTCCTCTGTGAGGAGGTTAAAACACGAAATATCTTAACTACAAGTCAGTTTTTTTCCTATAGACATTCTTTGAAATTTCCCATGCTAACTTTTAATAACATTCTTTTGGCTACTCTCCTAAATATGCTAAACAAAAGCACTCATGTTTTCAAATTAGTTCTCTGCATTATTAATTCAGGTAAAATGTAAGTACTTTGACACACTTTTAATCTTATTTGAAATAAAAGTATAGTGTGGCACCATAATATGCCTATAATTGTAAGGAGAGTTAATGCACTCAGTATGAATGACCAAGAGCAAAAATTTCCTGTTTAAGGCCTGTCAACAGCTTTGCACTGTTCTATGGACTTTTGGCTTTGGACACTTGTTGATCACATTTCTGTTTATCTAGTTAACCTTTGGGGTGTATAAGGAAGTATCATAATTCCTAATGCCGCTAAGATCAGAGACAAAAATCCTCTTCTGTGCTGATTTGTGGGTTGGGTGCTATCCATACTGATCAAAATAAACTGTGCAGAGGAACACTTGTTCCTACATACTCCCGGTTGCTGGGCAGAACTGCAAAATATGTGCATACCAATGTGAAATAAATCTGTGTTCATGTTGAAATAGAAGTCACAAGCTTTCGAAGCTAAAGTGTGTTTATTCATAAAGCTCTGTTGTCCTTCTCTGGCAGCCTTCATATTTGTGGCTTAAGGGTTGTTGGCAGCTAGCAAAAAGTAAAGGAACAAATTAACACTTCAGATGCAGACAATCTCTGTTGATATACTCTATTCCTCTCATCCTGGGACTTTTGCCAACTCATCTCTGGCACAGCTGGAAAGGAAGGAAGAATAGTAAGCTAATTGGCCTGCTTTTTAATTGCTGATTAGAATGGGAAATTAATACAAAAGCAGGAGTAAGCAACACACCTTGGACACCTGAGGGGGACACTGTACTCTTTGGCTGTTTTTGTGGCTGTTAGTTTTTAATAAATGATAGAAAGTGGGTGGCTTAAAGTGAGAAAGGCTTGCAAAGATGGCTTTCTTTCATACAATGAAGAAGACTCAAGTTTCAAGTTTTTTTTCTATGCTACTTATCTTCAGAAAGTGAAATTCACTGATGTAAATTGTGAAACTAGACTCTGAGATATACGATAGAGATCAGGTGAAGGCAAGAAGGAAAAGCAAATACCTGTTTTTAAAATTTAACCTTCAAGTTATCTGTAGTTTTGTGGTGTAAGATCTCTATCCTTCACAGCTGCTAAAATTGAGAGAGCCTGACATTTAGCCCCAACTCTGGTAATCCCAGCATGTCAATGAGGCAAAGTTAAAGGGATGGGATGTTGAATTAAGAAATTTTTTTTTTAGGGCGAGAGAGAAAATTTCTATCAAGTACAGGAAGAAATCAGAACTACAGTAGCTGAGGAGTCTGTTAATTGTGGGGAGATTTGCTCTAAAACACTAAGAAATTAGTTTTCTGGCAAATAATTTCAAGCAGTTTTCTGAAGATGTCTGGCCGAGTGATATTGATGTCTCTGGGGGAGTTTAATTCTATGATGTTTGTCAGTGGATGCAAAGTATAATCTTGTGGAGGCATAACAGATGAAAGCTGCAAAATCTGCAGGAAAGAACTGTCAGCCTTTTAAAATGTGTAGGCTTGAGACATGCTTCTTTCAAAGAATGCAAGGAAAAAAAAAATAAGGTGGAGATGGATTGTAGCTCTAACTGGTTCTTATTTAAAAGCTTTTGCCCCCAAATATTACTGTGCCTTCAAGTGCTAGTCTAGAACTCTCCAGAAAGTTTCCAAGCCTTAGATACATTTCAGCTTGTTGTCCTGTGTTCAGATCTCTTGCTATGACTACATTTGTCTCTGAAGATGTGACCTAAAATCATGTTACCAATGCACCAAGTAAGCAGCAAAGCTATCACCTGTTTAAATAAACCTTTGGCTCCTAATCAACAATTCACCAGAAGAAATTGAATAGAACAAAATATGTTTGATTATTTACTAAAGGCACAGTGGCCTGGAGACTGAAAACAAAGAGTGGGACTGAAAACCAGATGGCAACCAATATAATCTAGACAGCCTACATATCGAATCTTTAGGGTACAGAAAACTCCCACAGCGGAATCTTTTTAAGCAGCAGAGAAATCCATATGTTCTGCTTTCCCAGTTACAGTAATTCCAAATAAATGCCAAAGCTGTGACTTCAAAAATACCATAGATCAATGTCAGGAACCATTTATGTGTAACACTGGACTGTAAGTGGCCTCAGAATGCCAGTGAGAAGGGAGGAGCGGGAATGGGGTCTCACACCCCCTCTATGCAGAAGCACCCACCACGAGATTTGCCACTTGTGTTGTGAAGGAGTCTGTAGAAAGCTGGTAATGCATGAGGGCACAAGTTCATAGGATGGATGCTGCTGGTACCACGTGCCATAGTTGAATTCTAGGGTGTTATGGTGCCAGGGAGTGTAAAGGGACCATTTCAGACAGGGACAATCAGTTGATCACAGGCACAGAAGAACAGACTATGAATTGCAGCCACCAGCGGCCCCAGGCAGAATTATCAGAGATATTTATATAGTTTGCATTGCTCTTGGCTGGTTAGTCTCAAACTGAGGTACAGGAGTCTTCAATATCAGGGATATCTAGCAGCACCAAAGTCATTGCACACAAAAATGAAACCCTAGGAATGAGAAACAGGACTAGATAGACAGTCACCATCTAGAACTTGGAAAAGGAGGAGGAAAATGAAGCAACCCTCACTCCAGAGCACCTGCACACAGCAGGTACTCTGCATGAGGGGGAATAAGAAACCATGTTAACTATAGGTGAAAAAGATTCTTCTACATCCCCATGTCCTGCTAAACAGACCTTTGCTTGGGCTTATGTTTAGGCCAGGCTAATATTTGGAGTGGGAAGGATAAGAACATGAGTTTGGGTGGATTCAACAGTTTTAGAACATTGTCTCTTGTATTTCTTGTTGCAGCTGAAGGCCCTGAAGTATCCCTGTGCACTGGGACTCTGGGATGGGACTTGTTCCCTTAACAAAAGTCCACAGGCAAGGAGGGCAGGTCATGTGCCACCTTATGCCACCTGCTGGGAAAGGACTTTGAAGAAGCAAAAATTGTCATCACCTCACAAGAAAGAGTTGTTTCCTCCCTCCCCCTTATTCACCACAGTGATCCTCAAGAGTTAACAAGAGGTAAATCTATATCTTCATACTAAAGGTCTCCATTATATGACATTTAAACAAAGAATGATGTCCATATGCTTCACGAGAAGCATACAACCCTCTCCTGTTGAGAAGACTCTCCAGGAGGGCAGCTGACAATTCTTGGAGGGATAACCTTGTTCCCTGTTGTTACAGACCATGAGGTGTCTCACGGCTTGTCGCTGCTCTACATTCACCCTTCTTCTCACAAGGGACACAGTGGTGCTGTTTCCCTCAGGATCAGACCAGAACCTAGGTGGGTCTCCTTCGCAGAATCCCTCATGCAGGGTTCGTTTGCTCATACCCATTTTCAATGCTATTAAAGCCTTGGAAGGCCATGGAGTGTGAGCAGACCTCTTTCCTCACTAACGTGTGACTCTTTGCAGTGAGAAAAACCATATGACACTGTGCTGACAAGAAGTAGCTGTCTGGTTCTAGCTTTGGAAAGATCTACTGGTGCTGTTTCCACCACCTCCCTCAGGAGGTTCTTTTTTCAGGTAACATAGTAATTTTTCTTAGGCATAACATGCAACTCTCTGAAGTTTAATTTTGTGATCATTTTATGTTCCCATTAGCAAGTAGAAATAATTGGTTCCTGTTCTCACCTTCATTTTAATTTTTCACTGTCCTGGGTGCAGAGGCCTCTGGGCAGTTAAATAGGAAGAAACTAAAAACAGAATTAATGAGAAAGAAACCAACATGCACCGGTATAGAGCCCATATCAGGAAATTCTTAAAATCTCATCCTCCTACCTCAAGAAAGCAATTTCAAACACTTTAAAGATAATTAAAATAAAATAAAAAATCTAGAATAGCATCAGAATCACTAGTGTAAGAAAGGATCTGGGAGGTGTCAAAGATCCCCCACCAAACACATCAGATGGCTTCCAAAGCCGTAATTCCTGGGGTGTATGAGCAAAATTAGAACGTGTGAGAGATGAGAAGTATTGTTCCACTCCCTAGGATGGTGGGGCTAATATGGACTCTTGCATGGGATCAGATCATCAGATTTTAAGGAAGCTGTAGGTAAACTGAGAGCAGTCTGTATTATAGCAACATGAAAATGTTTTAAGAAAGGATGACATTTGAGAAAGTCATTAGAAACGGCTGAAAACGTGTTTATTCAGACTAAAAAAGAAAACAAAAGAACCAGTACACACAAGTTTTTTGATGGGTAAAAGACTGCTGAAAACTGCTAAGCAGGGGCTAAACTGTTCTTTTGTAGGCCTTGGAGAAAATAATAAAAGAAATCTGTCAACATTGCAATAAACATGACAGAGCCTAGTGCTACAACAACATGATTTCCAACTGTAAGAGCAATAAACTCCTAGATGGACATGGACTTTAAATTCTTGGAGAATTTGCAAATGGTTTAGGCAAACAGCTAAGCTGTCAGGGATAGTCTTGCTACATGTACAGACACCCAGTACAGAAGGGCGTGTTCAGTTATCTCTTGAGGTCCCTTTCAGCTGTAGTTTGTGTCCATTCTAAGTTTGTCTATGTTTCTGTAGTTTGTGTCCATTCTAAGAGGTCTGATCTGTTTTTATCACTCTCTAAATTATTGCTCTTATGTGTTAGGGTTACTCAGACTAATGCAACTGCTATAAATCAGATGCAATATTTCATATGCATCGTAGAAATAACAGATCCTCTTCTGCTTACTTAACTGGCTGCCCCAACATGGTTAGAATGTTCTAACATAGAAGAGAACAAAAACACGTAAATAACAAAAAGACAAGGAGACTTCATATCCTTTCTATTTCCTGGACTTCCTTAGTTGTCAAGGCCACTGGACAATGGTGCTGTGTGGGATCTTCTAGTTCATTGCCTGGCTCTCCTTTCCAGTGTCAAGTGTTCGGATGGAATAGTGTTGAGGCAAAGATTGCTGTGTCTATGCCAGTGTATTCCATCTGCTTTTCCACTTGAAAGAAGGAATGATTTTTTTTCTTTTCAAGCAGCTTCTCCTTGAACAGTATGTCCTCCTTGCCTACCTTTGCCTGCCACTCCTTAGTCATCTTCCATTGCTTTTCAGCCACACGTATGGATTTATGTGACTCGGATGAAGTGGTTGTACTGTACATCAGTTGTCATGCCTGTAAAGTTACGAAAGTTATCTCTTGATTACAGTCCTCTGGATTCTAAATTTGGTGGCCTTTCACTGCTGTGTAACAAGTCCCTGTTCATTTACCTCACTGCTTGATTGAAGGGATGGAAAAAGAGGTAAGAAATTCTGGGAAAGGCTTTGCATTCCAGAGTAGCACAGATGCTTTGCACAGTCACAGCTAAAAAGCAGCAGCTGGTATCTCAGAGGAACATTACTCCCTTCGTGGGTGAGAGAACTGGCAAAACCTCTGACTATTGGGAAGTCTTATGAAAAGAGCTCTTTCAGGAAAAAAAGCAAGAAGCTTATTTACAATTCACTTCCATTTTTATCACTGGTTTGGTTTTCTTTTGGTTTTTTTTTCCCCCTTTGAAAGGTTTTTAATTAGCTCCTGAAACACACTCAGACAAATTTACAAAATGTTATGCTATTTCTATTTCTGGAGCAGAGGAATTAACAATCTTTTCAGACACCTGCAATTTGCTTTTAGAGAAGGGAAGCATATTATAATGAACTTATAAATCAGCTGGGCATAGGACTTGAAATTGCAGTGAAAAGAGAAAACAATGCTTTACTAAGGTATATTAGAGACTATCTGAAGTACTTACTGATATAAATTATGTTTTATTCAGCTCAGAGAAACTATCTAAATAAGAGCTGCCTTTCTTATTCTTAATTTATTGGGTTATTTGGATTACAAAACCTTTAAAGATTATTTATACTGTGGCTAATTCCATTTCCCCAGATAGCCAAAAAAAACTTCTTTACCCTTGTATTTAAAGTTTTCTGGCAAAGAAAAGGGAAATGAGGTCACAGATGATATCAGGGGAAGACCCTTCCTTGTAGCTCATGTTAAGCAGCAGTTCAGGAAAGACAGTGGGAAAGCTGATGAAGAAGTGGGGGTTGGACCAGTGTTACAGAGCAGCCTCTGTTCACAACAGATACAGCAGCCAGGCCTGTCCCTTTCCTAAGCTTGGAGGGGACCGACAGCACCTCAGGCAGGCAGGGCCACGTCTGTCCCACTGGGGACAGACAGACTCCTGTGCCTGAGTCCTGCAAGGCTCCTGTCACAGCGTGGGCTCACCACCATGATCCACAGCACCTGCCTGTCTCACAAGATGGGAGAAGGAGCTAAGAGAGAGGTCCTGGGGCACTCTTTTCCCCAGGCTCCCATACATTTTTACCTTTTCCCTTAGCTCATACAATTTTTCTGCTGTACCTGTGTGACTGCTCACATCAAGCCTAAAGCCATCCTTGCCCTCTACTGGCACCCTGTAGAAACACAGGAACACATCAGGCAACAGCTCCATCTCTTCAGCAAGTCAAAATCCCTGGGCAGGAGGAGAGGGAGGGTACACAGACTCTCTGCAGTCCCTCATGGGGTGGGGAACAAACCCATGCAGACACTCTGTGAGCAGCTTCCTACAGCATCTGTAGCAGTAGCGTGATGCTCTGGTGGCTCACAGAAAGCTCATACACTTCTAAAAGCAACTAAGACCTTGTTAACAACTTTCAAAATCTGTTTCTTTTCTGTCACTGCTTTTCATATGGATTATAAGAAATATGTGGAACTGATTTACTACCAAAATCCAACTACAGTGCCCTTGTCTCCTGTAGAAGTGTTTGCTCCTCTGAACTAAAAAGACAAGTGTAAGTATCTAAGATACTCCATCCAGCTACCCTAAAGGCCAGACCTTCTTTTTACTCTTGAAGACCTTCAGAAATGTCCCACAGTACCACTGGTGAATGAATGCAGGTGCTCAGCTATTTACTTCATGTTGATCCTTATCTCCAGCTTCTGGTCTCCCACCCTTTTCAACTAAAGATATTTCTCTCAAGATTGTGCTGCACAGAGATATTTCTTTGCTACTGTCTTGTCTGCAGCATGGAAGAAACAGTAGAGAAGCACTGTTTTGGGATATGAATATTCACATTACCATCAAGCTTCACTACAGAAAAGATCTGAGGCTTTTGGTGAAATTGCATTAATTCCCAGAGCTTTCATGGGAGAGGCAGCCCGTTGGCCAATGAATTACATAGCTCAAAAGACATATAAAAAATGAGTCAAAATATCATCTTATGTATCAAATAAACATCTCCTGGACTACTTGTTTTCTTGCCTGTAATAAGCTCCAAATGTACCCTTGCTTTCACATGATCTAAGAAGTGATATCTTAGGTAATTTAATTTTAATAACAGCTGAGAAACTGCATTTTTTTCCCCAGTTTTTGAATTAGGTAACAATATTTTTCAAATTGACCCTTTGGTTACTAATTTCTTCAATTACAGAGGAAGACAGCTGGTTTTCCTCTGTAATTCACAAATGAGGCTTTTATTCACCAGTAGCAAGGGTTCCCGAGATGAAAGCAAAAGGCATCTGGTCTATTGAAGTTGGCAGCAGAACTCCCACTGCCTGCAGCATTGTCAGAATTTCACACTGAGGATCAGGCATATTCTAATCTGTCCTGATCTTTTATGCAAAAGTCTGGTAAAACAGCATTTAAAGTTTCATCAGATTAGACACACACATGCTTAACAAATCAAAGGCCTTTTAAAGATAAAACGTGTGCCTCTATGAGGCCTGAGTCATAATGTCTGAATGTTTGGAGACTGTGACTTAATTCTGCTGAGAGGGATACCTTGTTCAGGCTAATGATCTCACTGGAGCTGATGCCTGAGGAATCATGCTGGCAGCAGCAAAACAAGAGGCAGTTTACCTCAGCAGTCTGATGTAGCAAAAGTTTGGCAGGTCTGATTCCCCTCTGACTCCTCAGATTCACCAACTCCCATTAAATTAGGTATTTTGTTCCCTCTCTTTTGTTGTTGCCTAGGTATAGTAGGAGGGGTTGCTTATGCTTCTGTAAACATAACTTAATCTTTGCACTTGGTAGATGTAGAACGATCAATTTGCTTGGAGCAACTCAACAAGGTCATTTCCAAAGCAATAAAGTTTCTCCCTTTTATCCTTCCTACCAAGGGAGTACATTCCTGGTTTCTTTCCTTTGGGAACAAAATATAGCATGGAGAGAAACAAATAACTAAAATACAGTGTGGGGAGAAACAAGTAACTTTTTTCACTTGTTGAAAATTTGTTTTTGCTTAGTTTGACTGATAACAGCTCTGCACTTGAGAAAGGCCATGTTTCAATTCCCACTGAGAGATGCACAAGAGGTGCACACCCTTACTGCCCTGTAATTGTACAGTGAAGATGTATGTCTGGCCTGCATACTTTCTGAATATTTTCTCATCCTACATCCAAAAGAAAGGGCTGAAAATAAAAATGCCATAGCAGAGAGTACCTTTGTCTTCTGCACAATCAGGTGTGTCCCATGGGCATCACAGGTACTGTTTTCACAAATACACCCAGCTTCCCTTTAAAACTAATGAGGGATTTCAGCCCTAGAAGAAGGCTGTTCCAAATTCTCATTCCTTTGAGGTCTGGAAATCTGTTTTCCAGCAGAAATCTATTCTTGACCTGTTCTTACCTATTTTTAGTAAGCTAACCTTATCCTTTAGCTTAAGTATTCCCTTCCTTTCGTAGTGTTATGGTCCAGTGTATTTACTTACAGTAATTGTATCCCCACTCCACTATTTTGTGCTTATTTTGTTAGACTAAACAAGCTGATGTCCTTCATCTTCTTAACCAGTATATTTGCCTTTCTCTGCTCCACTCCAGTGTGTACAGCAGTAGTCAGGAATTTTTTACAGATTAAAGCTCATCAAATAAAGATTCCTTTTTCACACCAGGAAATTCAACAAGGAATACTCTATTACAGCAATAAACTCCAGGTGCTATTGTTATCAATACTATTCTATTTTATCAATAGCAAAAAATTGTACTGTATCTGCTTTTCATACTCTAATCAACAGATGCATTTAGTTATTTCTTTTCCCCTTTCAAGGGAAATGCATCAAAGTCAAAGCATCATTTTGTGTCTTCAGTTTACTGATTCTCATTTTTTCCAGCTAGAATAATAATTCTGGAATCAAAATCACTTGGTTCTTTATGATTTACACTGTGTTTTCATATTTTTAACAAACTTCAGTGTATGAGAGCTGACATCACATTTTAGGTCAGACTTAAATCTGGCTGAAATTTCCTGAGCTTCTCTAGGGGAAGAAAACCAAACCCTAGATATTCCAGGAAATAAGCAGAAGAATGGAGATTAAAAGCAAGAGTTGATTTCATCTGAAAATTTGTTTTGTGTCTCAGCTAAGAAGGCAGGAGGGAAAACTACAGTAACTACAGCTAAAAAACCCTTGATGCAGGCAAAATAATAGCAAAGAAGTGCATTTTCTTCTGGTGTGCTTTACACTGCATTGGGATTGACTGGAGCTACGTCACCAAAGAACTGCAGCATTGTGCCTCATCAAGGGGGTGCTGACAATACTCCATGTCTGGAGAAGAGCCCTAAAACAGAGGAACACCACTTGGGACTGCAGCTGGGGCTGGGGACACAGGCTGAGCACTGAAGGCAGGCCCAGAGAGACTGCACATCTGAAATGTCTATTCTAAGAGGCTCCGAAGACACCATAAAAACAGGGATACTTTCACCAGAGGGGTGAGAGGAACTACGTTACCTGCAGTACCTCGTGCCATGGAGGCACAGACACCCTGCTGAGGTCTGTTGCTCTGGTGATTCACCTCTCATCCCAGATCCTGAGCTCAGCTCTCACAGTGGGGAAGGCTGTGATCCCCAAAACAGCTGGAGACAAACCAGCCAAGCTTCTTATGTCAGTCCTGTGCATGCTGCATGACTTCTGTGAGCCTGGAATATGGCATTTACCTTTGGTGTGAAATCTGTTCAGAACTGCCTCCACTTACCAAAAAGTCAGTTTCCAACCACTGTGATTGCAAGGGAAACCTGAACACAGACTGATGCACTGGTATTTGCTACCTGAAAAATGGCTCTCTAAGCTACTCTGCTCATCTTAGCAGGGATCTGAGTGTTAGTGTGCCTTGCGGTGACAATGAAATAATGGTGAATTTTAGGAAGAAGAACCAACTAACTTGTTTATCATCCTCATCCCTCCCTCCCTCACAGCTGCTTAAATAAGCAGCTGCCCTCATTCCAGCTCTATCTCCTTTTGATAATTCTGCAATACTGTCATATTTTTTCAACCTAGTTTTGCAGCACACTGAAGTTTTGAAAGTGTGGAGAATTGATAAACCAAATTGCACTTCTGCATAGAAATACTATTTTACCACCTTTCTCAAATGTATGCTTAGTTCAGTAAATAAATACACATTTAAATAGAACAGCAGCTGAGTTTTCTCTTTCAATTTGATATGTTTCCATATTTAAACACCTGTCTTTAAAAGTGGATCTAATCTGCTAAAACAATAGCTGATTTAAGTAAACATCAAGCATATCTGCACTGCCAGGATCTTTCTGCTGATGACTTTTGGTAATGGAATATCATTTTCCTGTCATGAAGTGCTTCATGCGACAAGGACAACAAATCTCTGAGATCTCAGTGTGAGAAACAAAAACTGAATTTCACTGGCAAACTGGCTCCTTTCTTTTTTTCTTTAACCCCACTCAGTGAATGTACTGTAAGAAAATCTTAAGGCTATACAGTAAAAAATATTGATAACACCAGAAACTTCTTCCCACCAAAATGTTCATCCTGTAAACCTCTGCAAACATAAAAAAAGTATTTAAAGATGCATCCAGCTATGGTATTATCCAACATTTTTCTTTATGCCTAAAATTCAAGACAAATGAAAGTACTTGGGAATGCTTTGGGGAAAAGGGAACATCAGCATCAGGGAATGATCTGCCTAAGGGAATCTGTTGTTCTTCCAACAGTTCCCAACAAGTTTCTCCAAGTGAAACTTAGAGGCTTCCTTTACTTCTATACCTAGCACAAGGATAATCTGAGTGTTGGTGTTAACCCACACTAGATCATCCTTCTAGTCCCCTGGGGATAGATGGTTTTGATTGTGAGAGGTCCTTATTCCTACAAAGAATTTCAAGTCTCAAAAAGACTTTTAGAATGAGGATTTGGCTTTGAGTCTTGTAATAACTGCTGAGCATCCATCATGAAGATATTAGTCAGGCATTGTTTAATGTATATATATCAAAACATCTGCAGGAAGAGAATGCAACAGGGAAAAAAAATATTGGGAGAGACTCTAATGGAGCTTGAAAGGAGACACCAGCTCTTACTGAGTCCTTCCTATGGCCTGTGTGACTCTTGCAAAGACTGTTTGCTTCCTTACATGTATCACCAGTCTTGAGTTGCCCACCCTATGTTATTTTAATTAACAAATAAAGCAAGGGCTCTTTGGAGTACCAGGTGCACCAGGTCCTGGCTCACTGCACAATTTGGAACACGTTCTAGTACATCTCTGTGCTTCAGTGGTCCCAGCTGAAAAAAAGCAGCAGAGCACTTGAATTTTGCCCTATTGGGAAGTGCTTTGAAATGTGCTAGATGAAAAGAGCTTCGAAGCAAAGAACAATGTTATCAATGTTATCACTTTACTATGTTGGCAAACTCTTCATATGTATTGCTAATTTCTGATTGCTTCTTGTCCCCACCTCCCCAGAGTGACAACTATGGGAAAGGCAGGCAGGTACCACATATCTTATCAGCAGTTTCAGGTAAAGACATGGAAATGGAAGGGGGAGAACTAGAGACAAAGCAGGGAAAATCACCCATCAGTTCGCATCTGCAGATGAGATGTCTTCACTGGCTCCTGATGTCCATCTAGCCCGGACATCACCTGAAGGTTAATTTCAAGCTGAGAGAGCACCACAGCCCTCAGTACCAGGGCTGAACTTCCATGACATTGTCAGTGTGATTGACAGAGACAGTAAATTATGGCTCCCCAATTTAGACTGAACTTGCTGGTTCTTGCCATTTGCAGGAACATGTCCTGAGCACCAAGAGATTTAGAGCAATGGTCTGAATAATCAAAGGAATAATATGTGCACCCACTGCTATATTATACGGATGCATATGATAAATGATTTGACCTGTAATTTCCTGCAGCATTAGCTAGAGCAAGTATTTCCTTTTGTAGATTGTATTTATGGAAACCTGACTGTAGCAGGTCAGAGTGACTTGATACATGGCTGATGCAAGCAAAGATCTTCTTAAAGTCAGACAGGCTGGGAAGAAGCTTTCCTCCCATCAGGCTCAAACATTATTCTGTCACTTCATCTTCTGCAACTATGAGAAATCCAGGTGTCTGGTCACTGTCAGTCACACCACAATCATGCAGGGATAGTCACAGCTGAATTATTTGCAGCAGTCAAGAGGTATCTATTCAGAAGTGCCTTTGAAAGGATCATCCCAGTGATGATGGGATGGTAAAGTGATGGTAAAGCAGTAGCACTTCAACACAGGCAAAATTTGGACCAGCCTTAAGATTCAATAATTTTTAAGAGCAATCTGATAGTGAAAATCAGAAGAATTTACTGCTGTTGCTCTAAATAATGTTGTTTTTTTTTTTTTGAGACAGACAGTACAGAAGTATATCTGTGTATAAGGAGATTCGTACTTTTATCCATTTGGGAAAGAAGAGCAAAAATTCATATAAGAAAAAATAATAGGCTAAAGGAAACTATCATCTACCGGCTGCTATCTCTGTGAGGCTAAAAGAAATTAATAATCTTTCTGATTGCAGACAGCCTTTTAAAAAATCATAGGTGCTCAGTATCAGTTGTCCTAATTAATAAGATAGCTTACATAAAATCCCCAAAGTCCTCACTGAGCCCAGGCTCAGGCTCCCAGCCACACTCCCGTGCCGCTTCTGTTCCCACCAGGACCCAGCTGTGCTATCAGGTACCTGCCCTGGACAGTCTCTAGAAAACAGGCAGCAAGATGAAGTATTACCTGAGCAAACTTCAGTGCAACTATCTTTATTTAAACAGTGCACTGCAGTAATTTCCACCCCACCCCCCCTCCCCCATTTTTATATTTGTTTCACAAGCAGGGGCTGGGGAAAACATTCCCCGCCCTCAGACAGAAGTCATGTTTTGAGCGTGAGTTGTACATATTTTGAAACTTTGTATTATGAGTAACTCTCTAGAGCCCTGTCATGGTCCAGCCCAAATGTCCAATTCCAGCAGATTTCTCATATGCCACCTTACATCCCCTGCACGTCCCTTTAATTGCTCTTCCCTTCTGCCCCTGACCAGACTGCTGGGAGGGTTATGGTAGTAATGGGAGAGAAATGGGGAAACCCCAAGGGGTTGGTTCTGTCATGTCCCTGGCTCTGAACCCCGCCCTTCCTCCCCTTCCTTCCTCCCACCTGCTCTTCATCTTGGTGCAAAAGGAAGGGGCATTTGGCTGCAAAGTCTTCCATTTTGCCTCCTCTAGGGCAGGATTAACCAGTCCTCCTCACACTCCAATCCATCATCTAGCACATGATAGGCAGCTTCACCACCTTCACCACCTTCACCACCATTTCCCTCTGCTACCATGTGCTGCTGCCCACAGCAGGCAAACAATTACCATCAGGGTGTATCCTGATGTGTCCTAACTTTGCTGCATCTTGCTAACCATAAAAAGCCAAACCCAGTGATTCCACAGAAGAATGTCCCCATTAGAAACTGAGAAAGCACACCAGGCAGCGTGTCTGGAAAAAAAAAAAAAAAAAATGAGAGATGTTTCTATTCCTTTGCTACAGCCAGGATCTGCCAGATGTTTTTGCAAAGTTCACAGCACCACCTATACAGATGCTCCTTCCCACTCCCTCTTTAACTGAGCTCAGAAACCAGACACTAGGCTGCTGCCATGGTCTCAGCACTGCAATGACAAAAGCTTACCAGCATGTATGCAATAAGCCTTCTTTTTTCTTCCACCTCAATATGAAATAGCCCTCTTCTGCTCAGTAAGTATTATCAAGAAATTTTGGACTGAGATCACCACTGCCTTACTAAGAAATAGAATCTCCACCCAAATGGAAAGAAAGGGTGAGTGTTCCTTGGGGAAGGTGACTCAAGGTTTGGTGGCAGTGCAATGTGCCTTTTGATCACCACGTTAAACAAACAAAGTCTACAACGCAGAACGCCAGTATTCCTTCTTCAGAAGAGGACATTAACAGTGTTGCCAAACACTTGCACAACATTTTCAATTGACAGATGCCCAAATGCTGTGTAGGAACAAGGACAAAAAAAAAAATCATAATCATTAGCAAATATTTGAAATATGCCTGTATTATTAATCCTGCTTTACTGATTGTTAGATTGTGGTATGCAAAATCAAGGAATCGATCTTGCTGTGGAGAGAAATTCAACAACACAACCACAAATAAATGTCACATAAACACCCAGTCCACTGATGTACAACCTGGACATATTGGAAAAATTATTCTGTGATAGATCTCCACTGACTTTTATTGTGTTGAATAAATGGAATTGGAGGGAAGTTCAATTAATTCACACCTTGCTGGACTGAAATGTTATCTAAGCCTATCAGCACAAATAGTTGCCTATCTTATTGGGAAGAAAAGTATTTTAAACTTGAAGTACTGCAGGTGACTATAATGTTATAATGGAGCTGAAATATTCAGTTAAAGGGGAAAGAGCTTTCCTGGTCTATGTACAGAACATCCCAAAATTTCAGTGTCTCAAATTTACCTGAAATTAAGACAATGTAAAAGTGCGTCCCTGGTGACATAGACCTTCCAAACCTTTTGACAAAGGCACCACAATTCACAACTGATATCACAAGTTGCAGTCCTTGAGAAGCATGATAAGAACAGTGTGGAAGGTGGAAGAAATTTGAAGGAAAATACTTATTCCAGATGAAAGTCATTAGCTTGTCTGATAATAGATATCAAACATAAAAAATGTCATCAAGTGCTCTCCATGTCCAGTACAGGCAGGACATAAAAGTGAAGAGATCAGCACTCATCTGAAGGATTGAAAAGAGCTTTCTAAATCTAGGAATAAGCTACACAGCCCATTTTGGAGACTCTGATTTTGGAGGTTTTTAAAAGATCCCTGTGCCAGGGAGCATCTAGGTTCAGATATTTCTATCTGGATCAAACAAGCTGTAGGTGACACCTTGAGGTCCTCATAGATTTAAACTTATGTCATTTAAACTTACGTGATTCCAAAATATTCTTCTGAAGTTTCAGTTTTAAGCATTTACCATTTTTTGACCTTTCTTTTTCCAAAAGAAATCAAATAATTAAAAAAGGCAAATTCATGCTGTCTTGGCTTGACAGAAAATATTGCTGTTAGGCTTTTCCATAATCAGGAAGCTCTCTTAGGTTATTTATGGTTCCTGCCCCCCAGGCTGAAGGCTGCAGACCATGGGATGGCTCCTCAACAGCAGCAGCCACAGCAGCTGCTTTTGTTCCTGGACTCCACCTGTAGCTCCTGTCTCTCAGTATACAACTAATATATATTAGTTGTTTATTTAGTCTAGTCATCACAACTGGTAGAAGCAACATATATGAAATGTGCTCCAATAATAATCTAAAACCAAGTAGGATTTAAGGCCCACAGATAATAGTGTTGCAGTAAATTCTTTTTCAGTTCCCAAAATTGCACAGTGTCTGAGTGACTTCAAAATGTGAAGGATTGGGAGGGTGTGATAAAAGAGTTAAATTTACTGAAGATGAGGTACCTGTCTAGCACTAGGCTAATAAAATCTGACAGGAGGTAGGAGTGGTCATTCTGTCCTTAGTTGCCTTGTTTTTTAAGTTAGTTCAAATCACACCAAAACGAATGGGCAGCTCTTATCAAAATTCTGAGGAGCTGAGGTCTGTTTCCCCACTCAACAACGACTCCCAGGAATGTACATCTCATGCACACATACATCATCATTTCAAAATAAATGTGTTTGTGGAGGAGACTCAGTGATCCAGCTTACAGATCTGAAGATGTGGGATTACAAGGTGTGTTGACCCAATTCAAGAAGCTCACCACTGGGGAAATCTTGGAATAGAAAATGTCAAATGACATGATTAAGTCTTTAATTAAAAAGCAGAGATCCAGGAATGTTTTACATCTGCTATTCTCAGCCTCTGAAGCATCCAAATATCTTCTATAGATGGTAAAGCTCATGTCCGTGCCAACTGTGTTCGCTCTGCCCCTCATGCTCCCAGCCCAGCCTCGTGAACACTGCAAGCACTTGCCATGAAGTTGGTGAGAACACAGCAAGGAGCCACGCCAGCTGATGAGCACCATGGTCTAGGAGAGGGGATAATTACTCAGGAGAAGTAGTACTTGCTCGGAGTGTTGTTTGGGTAAGGGAGCCTGAGTCAAATCCTGTGCGAGGAATAGTGCACCGTATCCTGCGTTCATATTGCTCTTACATCTGGAAACACTACAGCATCAGTACAAAGGCTGGGAGAGGAATATTTAGGTCACTTCAGTCCTGATAGCTCACAAAGCTGCTAGCACAGCTCCAATGTACAAGACCAGGGCCAAACACTTAGCACAATGGTTCCCATCCGTGAGCAATGCTGGATGCAATGTCTGAAGATTTGGCTTTCAAGTGTACATACAGTGGCAGGTTCTGAACTGTTTTCTGCTGTCTTTTTCCTGTCTTGTACTACGTGCATCAATAGGAGAGACCACAAAGAAGCTGGAAAATAAGCTAAGAATTATTCTCCACTGAGTCATGGTACTGAAACAACAAGGACAGAAGTGAAAACGCTAGCATGCAATAATGTGGTCATATAATGAATGCAGCAGTTAAATAACACTCATTAATGGCATTTCTATAGTTATGATTAGCCACCATAATATGGTAGTCTTTAAGCTGCTTTACTCCAGGTTAGGGCAGCTTTAAGCTCCACAAAAGATGCAGCCCAAGGAATGAGGAGCAGAATTGTATTGTGATACCTATTCCCTTGGCTCCCTGTGCACCCGCTCACCCACTCATTCCTGTGTAAATGATGGTAACTCTGGGAGGGTTGTTTTAATTTCTAAGAGGCTTATCAGTCTGTTGGTAATGAAAATGCTGCCCATGCCCATGTACCCAGAGTCAGAGAGCAAAATGATGAGGTGTGGGTGGGCAGCAGTGGATCCAGTCCTGGGCTGAGCTAATTCTCTGTGCTCATTACAACCTCTGCCACACCAGAGCTGGATTTGAATGGAGGGTAAAGGACTCTGAACTGGTATCCTAAACGAGCACTCAAGCAATTCCAAATCAGGTCATATAAAAACCCAGGCCATTTCAGTTATGCACTTTCATGTTTGGCAGGAACAGGAATGAATAAACTCCTACAGCTGTTTGAAAATGGCTAAGGTAATTGTGTAGCACAAATATGTCTCATTGTTTCAAATGTCTCCTTCTGACTTTCAGTAAAGATTTTGAATGCATTAGTTTTTCTTTCCCAAAGAAGTTTAGGTGAGATATATCTTTTTATGGAGGTTTCATTGTTTTCAATGCACACTGTATACACTCTGCAACCATTTTTTTCCCCACTGAGATTTTAATGCTCTTGTTCAGATATTGGGTTTTCTTTTTCACTGATTTTGTCCATTATATTATATTTTAGCCTGTCACACAACCATAATTTTCTGATTCCCTCGTTAATAGCTGTGGAAAGCAATTCTTCGCATCAGCCAAGTAATCATGACTTTCTGCATACTGCTGAGAAGGGGTAAGCATGATGCCCTTTCACAAGAGGGGATATGTGTCATTCATTGGCATATAACAGCAGAATATTTATGCAAGTCTGTGGTTTCTCCTCAAATCATAGGTAGTTAATATTTAAGCAAACTGCATTAAATCTTTCTTTGTTGCACGTAATTACGACATTCCTAAGGAAGGAGGAAAAAAACCCAGACCATCAAGATGACTGAGGGGTTTTATGACTAAAGCTACCTCTTTGTGTTGACTTTGGCCTCAGCTCTTGTCTGGACCAGACATAAAGAACATTTCTTTCATTTGGTGTTTACCTGCTCTTCTCATGCACATTTCTATGCAATTTACCAGACTTGAAAAAGAGCAAGTAAAGCCCCTAGTCCAGTGAGTTTCCTGCCCTGTTCTCATAGTAGACAGCATTTGCAGCTGTTCTTTTTTGCAAAGAGTTTTATCTGATTTTGTTACCTCCAAGAACAAGTTCTCTTGGAGTGATGGAAGTTACTTCTTCATATACCAGCTTTTGGTGAGAGCAATGTCCCTCAGGATGAGTTGGCTCAGCATCTAGCATTCTGTCCACCCTCAAGAATTCAATTGCCTGAATATTAATTCCTGAGATTGTGTACATCCCCACATTTCTGCAGCGGCTTTCTCCTCTGTCAAAATACTGTCAGCTGGACTTCAGAAAAAAACCCCAAAAACTACAAAATCCCCACCCTGTTCCTCTTTGCACTGCAGAAGAACAAGGTGTGAAATGCAGCATATTTTGGAAACTGGACACTAATATTGCCTGTCCCACATACAGCAAGCTTGAAATGGCTGGTGTGCTCAGTCTCTTCTACTTATGGAGCATCTCTAGTTTTAGTGAGACTCAAATTAACTTTTATCATACGGATTTTGAACAGAGGAAGTTAGCATTAGTTTATACTTCTTAAGTAGTCTGATGCTGTAAACCACTCATCATTAGCTCCTATGTCATCCACGTTCTCAGCACATGGATCCAACCTTCATGGGGAAAATGAGCAATGAGAGCTTCATGGTTTTAACAGCTGCCTCTTAAGTGAGTCACATGGTGACAAGAAACAACATTTGGTGACAGTCTTGTGGTTGGGACGCTGTTTGTCTCAGATTGCTCAAGCAGTTTTCATCTGCTACTAAGGAAGTTATCACTGAACTTGCTTATTCCTTTAAAAGTTGTTTTTCCAGCCATTTGTGAGCTCTCAGTCAAGAAGTGGAATAATCTCTAAAGCTATGACAGCATCAGAGTACCATTGTTTGATAAAAAAGTCATGTTACTTTTACACCACAAAACTGCAAATGGTTTTCTGAGCAATTATGTGCTATGGGTTTGACCTTTATCCTTTCCCAACTCAGTGCTTTACCCCTTCTCCATCAGGAATGCTTGTGTGTGTGTAGGTGGTTTGTGGGGAATCTTTTTTTCCCAATGCAGCAGCAGCATTAGGAATGTTGGTCATATGCCAGGTCAGCTTACAGTTTTAGAAATGGCACCATCCAACCACAGGACAGTAAACAATGATTTTAAAAGGTGCCAAAACTGTGTATTTTGGGAATGTGTGGATATAGTGAGAGTAAAAGGTGGGAGAAGTAGGGGAAAAGCAACTTGTTCTGTTCCTTGGGACCATTTCTTTTGTATACCATGGCACAGGTAACTGTTACTAAAGTATGGTGTACATTTTATGGTTCTGAGCTAGAAAAAGAACTCAGCTGAATTTTCAAAACAAGACCAGACGAAAAAAAAGGGTGTTTGAGCACTGGAAGAGGTTCTACAGGGAAGTGGTCACATCTGACAGAGTTCAAGAAGCATTTGGACAATGCTCTCAGGTGTGACTCATGGCTCTGTCCTTTGCAGGGCCAGGAGCTGGACTGCAATGATCCTTGTGGGTCCCTTCCAACTCAGGGTATTCTATGATTCTATAAGTAAGCTGGGAAAAATATAACCAATAATTTAATAATAATCACGATAAGAAGCAGTCCGTTCCCACAAAACCTTAAAGATGAGAAAAACTGCATGCATTACTTGCTGTATTACCAACTCTACAAAACTTCCAACAGCATGTTCCAGTGCTCCATACTTTTATCTCCTGAGGAAACTCTACAGTAGCAAATAGCACTGTGGTGCCTCTGATTCTGCATTTGCCTTCTGTGTCCAAGCAAATCCACCTGGTGTCTGATCAACCCTGCATTTTTGTAAAAGTTGTTGTGAAGAGGCTTAATGAATAAATTACACTCAAATATAGATTGCACCATAAATTTGACCTTCATGGTGTGGACAGAAGAGGAGCACTACTTTAAAAACCAATGAGTGTCAGCTTTTTTCCCGGATGAGTGGGTGTGGGTTTTGGGGTAAGGTTTTAGGATATGTCACAATCTCTTTTGTCAGTTGTGTGGGCTGGGCAGATGAAGTGGCTGGTCTGAAAGCCATACACATCATCTGTGGAGAGAGCTTAAATACCCCCACGCCACACATGCTGATATCTGAGAGGCAGGGACCAGAGGTGGTGTCAAAAGAAGAGATAATGAAAAGAATAAAGGACCTAAAAAGTGTATTGGTTGGTATACTGGTATCCTAAATATTTTTGGTTTTGTATTCCCTTATATGAATACAGAGCCAAATCCTCTGGCCCAAACTTTTCTGGTAGCTCCGAGAATTACATGTGTTCTTTAATTTTCATTGTCCAAATCCATGCACAGCTATCCCTGCATTCCTTCAAAGGAGGCCCTTCCCAGCACTTCAATGCTTCTTAAAATATCCCTATGTAAACTCAGAATTAGCTATTTTGAAAGAGATGGGAACTGAAGGTGGGAGGATGAAGGCTTTGTCAAGAGATGCCTTCTCTTTTCTTCATTGCCATGATTTTGACCTTTTAGAAGGGAGCACGAATGCACAAAGGAGTCTGCAATAAAAGGCTGTAAGGAGATTTTCCCCCTCAGGTTTCTTTTCATGTGATAAAGCCCTATAGTATCAAGTTCATGTGGCTTATGAAACCTCTGCCACAACTAACACACAAAACACAAAAGAGAAGACTGTTGCCTGGCAGCCGCCTATAATTCCAGTAGATTTAATAAACTGATGGCAACATCTGAATTATTCTAAATACATGCCCCAATCATATATATCTCTTCTTTTGGCAGAGGCAGAAAACCCCCACAGTGGTTTTCTTTGATTGTAGGATTCAGAAAACAAGAGGAGCCAAGGAAGAAAACATGAATGGAAATTAAAAAAAAAATCCCTTCACCTATGTACAGATGAGCAGCTTTTGGGTTTTAGTATTTGCTGTTAAATTCAAAGGAAGATATGGTGCCCATCTCTTGACTTGCTAAAAATATCCAGCACTATCAGGTACTGACCACAGTTAAGGAAAGACATGCTGCTTTGCTCTCTGCTGCAATTGAATAATATAGGTGAGGTTTTCTTTCACTCGATAATTTACTTTATTAATGTTACGCACTGAAACTGTGTGTAAGGCTGTCAAGTTTGAGAAGACAGGTGACTTGAAAGAAAAGTAGGCAAATTTGATAGAAGGAAAAAAATAACAAAACATCTCAGTGATATTGCTGGCAATAGTTCATTAAGACAGTACAAACATCTGAAGGATATCAGATCTCAGAAGCAGACACCTCATAAGATAAGAAGCAGGTTAGCTCACATGCACCTTGTGACTGCTAGAGCCAGAACAGAACATGCATGTGGCCAGGTAAGGTAGTCTGGAAGCAGAAAGAGCATCTTTCAGGGCACGCAAACTCATAGAGGAGCTTTACCATAGCTTGACAAAATCTGACTCTGGAGAGAAAATGGGCAACTAGGTTTATAAATACATGAGTATGGAGGCTGGTCAATGGGAATGACAGCTCCTGCTGCTGTGGCACTTACAAGCAAAATTGGATCTTTCTGGACCTTTTATAAAGCCATCCAAATCAAACATGGAAGATAAAGTATTTTCCCAGACCTAAAGTAGCTCAAGCTTCAGCTGGTTAAAATGCTTCCCCCAACTTCAGACCATCTATAAAATTTTGCAGTTAAAATAAACAAATTCTTCCCTGTCTGTCTCTCATATAGAAGATAAAAATCCTTTGTCTGCTTGTTTAAAAATGCAAGTAAAGCTGCAAATATATCTTTCCTCTGAAATAGGCAGAAACATTCTTTTATATTCTTTAGTTCATGGCCAGGTTTCATTCATTTGTGTCCTTCTCAGCAAGATTCACCCTGAGAATAGAACAGAGGCTCTTCTTACTGTGAAGTGTTCCTGAGGATGACAATTTCCTTTTCCCTGGGAGTTACAAAATGTCTGTGCCAATACAAATACCCTGAATGGATGGAGATATGAGTACCACTCTTTTCCTCTCTGAGAAACCCTAACCTTTCCTCACTGCCCCTTAAAGATGTGATGGCATTGCTGGTTTGGTCATTTCCAGGAGTGATTCGTCATGAGATGGTAGCGCTCAGAGGGTCTGTTACTGCCTGGCCTAAGGCTGGATATCTGATACCTGAAGCTAGAAAGCTTCATGGGCTCAGTTGTGATTTGTACTTACTCTCCTGCTCATTGTGCACTTACTTGCTTGCTTGTAAGAGGCCCTGTAAACATGGCAGGGACTTCTGCTACCCCTCGCCAGGACAGTCCTCTGTCCCTGTCTGGACCTTCAGGAACGAAAAGGAGCAGTATTTCCTTGAAAGCACCAGTCATGTCTATGACCCATGCTTTCCTGCAGACGCTGTGCAGGCTAGGTAGGATTCATCCTAGATGAGGCTGTTTTGCAAAGCTACCTCTGCTCTCATATAAAAACTGAGGAATGAGCTCCTCAGGACCTGTTTGGACAGGCTGGAATGGGAGGAGTTGCATAAAGGTATCTTCAGCTAAGCTGGTCTCAATCTGGAGCCATTCTGCTACTATGGGGGATGTGGGGATGTAGGAAGCATGCCCTGGTGAGAACTGGGGAGCAAAGCAGTTAGTCCAGTTGAGGGCAGAGAAAATAACCCTTGCCATGAACCCTCTGACTTTGGGGGTGTGTGGCAAAAATGTACCAGAGGTGAGAACAAAGCACAGATGTGAGGGATTGCTGTTGTTGTTGTTGTTGTAGATTGTAGAATTGGTCATTGAGTTACTGAGTTCATCGATTCCTGCTTTCAGACACAAGGTTGTGCAACCCAAAAGTTGGTGGGAATCTGCACAGGCAGAAGCTGTGCAGCAGCAGTGTGAGGTGAGGGAGACAACTGAGAATGGCAGATCAGTGCCAGGGTTGCTCCTCATAGGCTACTAAATGTCTGTAGTGTGTCTCTTGGTATATGGTTTACGGTAAGAAGCTTCAGGTGCTGTGTTTATGCTCTGCTGTGTATCAAATGCTATTGCTGAGGCTGCACTGAGCTGCACTGAGACTGGGCCAGAAGGAAGCAGGTAGCTGGGATTCATTCAGAGGCTAAGCAGTTGACTAGCCAACCCTGACATGGTCTGCAAAACTGCTGTCAAAAATCCCACCCTTTCCAGTGACTGGAAAAGGTGGCAAACATCATGCGGGAAGCCACAGCTGGCAGCACGTCCCCTCCACAGTGGGAGTAAACAAGGCAGGGTGCTCTCAGGATGGGGTCCCCAGAAGAGATTTAACTTAGCCAAGGACAGACAACTTTTTATATCAGGCCCTGATTTGGTTTTTGTTTCTTTGGCTGAGAATATCTAATGGGAAAGCTCCTGTTCGCCAGGAAGAAACCTAAACTGCATCTGGACTAACATGTAATGCTGGCTGCCTGTCTGTGACTGGTACCTGTGCACAGCTTGTTTAAAACAGCACCTATTTACGTTTTCACGGGTTATTTTTCCTCTTTCTAGAAAACACTACCACTGGCAATCATCCACTAGCGCTGCTTCTTTGGGGGCTTAGCTACAGTGAATCATGCTTGGAGAACATGCCATGTTTTTGATTGCTGGAACATTGTTTTTCTGCACTATGGGATTTTTAAAGTGAAAATATTTTCAGCTTTCCCAAACCCACAAAAATACTGTTTATCAGTGCCCTAGAGATCAGTGTTTAAACCAAACAATTTAGTGCAATGAGGAGGGTGTTTTGAACCAAACAATTTAGTGCAATGAGGAGGGTGTTTTGACTTACGGGAAACAAATTTTAAAGGCAAACAAATTGCTTTATAAATACACATATACGTACACACACATATATATATATATATATGTATATGAAAGACAGAAATGTAGATGGTTCAGGCAACTCTAAAAATCTAAAGCTGTGTCTTAAAATATGCATTTATAGATGTGATAGTACAAGGTTTGCATTGTTGACTACTATGAGCCGACTTTTTATAAATAATGTTTGAGGCCTAAATAAAACTTATTTTTCTCCTGTTTCAAGCATCTGCCAAATACTTCTGATTCTTGGGAGACTATAAAAGTGATGGGCTTCATCTAGCGCTTCAGAAATTCTGCTAGCAGACTGTAGAGTTGCATTAAATGTTGGGAGATTTTTGTTTCTCACTTTTAAACACTGAATTATCTCCTTCATATTTTTTGAGCTTTGCCTATATAATTCTTATGGTTCTTTTACCACTGTAAATTATTCTACAGATCATCCTTCAAAAATATCAAAGGTCTCTCAGCATTAGTTTTGAACAACTGTCTTTTACTTCATGGTACAGTTCGAGTTGCCTTTGTTTTTCCTAGACCTCCAGGATGTTATAATGAGAGTAGTGCAGTCTCTGGTCTTTTCATGCAATTCTAAAATTCTAAATATCTGTGTCTTATGGGACCATTGTAAGGAAGAAAAAGAAGCTGGTACATGATGCAATCAGACATGAACCCACCTAGGGATATGCAATGAGCACACAGCCCTCTGCACCAATGACCACAGCTTTAAGTTGTGGTAATAAAGAATGTTCAAATTACTTCTTAAATTCTCGAATTCTCCAGCTAAGAGACATTAATTAAAGCATCATAAACCATGGTTCTTGAAAAGGAAATGGAGAAGGCACTCACTTCTTGTTTTTACAGCAAATGTAATACAGTGCGTTTGTGATGAAGCTTTCTGACCACAGCAAATTCCCAGAGGGAAGACTCTTTAAACATAGCAACCACAAAATGACAGAAAGTAGGGATTTTCTAGTCTGCATTTTAATGAAGTCTCCAGAAGTTAATGGTCACATTTAAATCTAATGTTATTGGAAATGACTTAATATTGTATGCATGAGCTTGGATGAATATATAGGCTTGTTTGGAAAATGTTGAAGAAAAATGGATGCTCTGTGGTGTGAGGCTGGGTTAATACAGGAGAATTACTTCACTGTATCTATCAAGTGACAGGTTATTTGTTTGTTTTTACTTTTATTGGAATTTTGTGATGCTCTAGTGAGAGGTACACGGACTGCTACAAGCTCTTCTAAAAAACTCTGATGTTCACCTGATGGAGGCAGGCTGGGATGCTGTGAGAATTATGCAGCATCTGCAATTAAGCTGTGATCTAAAATCTTTCTCTTGTGGCTGTCTTGTCATTCTCCCATTCTGCAAAATGAAAGCAATTTTATGTAATTCCCCATTTTGTGAGGGACTTTGATTCAGGGAAATCACTACATAGGACTTGCCTTTCCTTAACAGCAATTTTAAAATTGCTTTGCCCACTGAGATAAATTCCCAACAAGCCTGACTTCCTTTTCTGTGTGGTAACAATTATGCAACAACTGTGACAATAAAATGCAAGTTGAGAATAAAATAAGCTATAAAAGGATAAGTGAAATCTGCCTATATCACAAACCTAACCATATCTTAAGCAACCTGTAGATCCCACAGGTTGCAGGTGAAATATCTTAGGGTCAGCGGTGAATGAATTTTTAAATTTTATTTTTATGGTCTTCTGGGGTTCCTCTACTTTTTGAAGAGGTCTGGTGTTGTTTGTTGTTGCTGTTTTTCCGATCTGGGGTTTTTTGGCCTTTTCCCCTTTCTCCATAGTAGCTCTTCTTCCTTAACACAAGAAACAAGGCTGTTTACTAAATGCACTGATTTCTCCTCATGACAACTCTTTTTATTGTTTTAAATCACTTGGAACATTCTCAAACTACATCAGGCAATATATTAGACAAAATTTAGGATAAGTAGCGCTCTCGCACTTTTCCTAAAGAAAAGAACTAGACAGAATTGAGGTACTTTGTGATGCTTGATAAAAGTGGTGTGTATACATGCCAATGCATCCCAGTAGGGCTGCAAAGGAGCAAAATGGAGGCTGAAGGCAGCTGCTTCAGAAGGATATGCATGCATTTTTAAAATAGACAAATTAGACTTCTGCCAGAAAAATCAGCAGCTGAAATTATTTTCGTCTCTTGTCTTGAACTTTTCAGCTGTATTTTGAGTCTTTTAAATGTTTCCTCCTTGAACATTTCATTTTTTGTTCCTGCTTGCTTTCTGTTCAAGTCCAACCAATCTGTACTCCAGGCCACATCTGTATTAGCAACTTTCATGAGAACTCATATTTCATGAGAAATGACCCAATGTGGGGTAGAAGTGGTAAAAATGTTTTCATTCCCTGATTCTTATACAGTGCTATTCCTGGAGCTCTGGCTAATGGATGGTATGGAAACACCTCGTATTTGTAGACTACTATTGTTAGCTGACTTTTGGAATATGAGTATGATTTTTAAAATAAACTTTCAGCTAAGCACGTGGGCCTATTACAACAGGACAGGGCAAGATAACCTTGCATGGAGTTGCTATATCACCCTGCTCTTATGCTGTAAATTCTTTTGATATGATCAGTTATTTCTACCAGTCATCATGAGGACTTATTTATTAATGGTATTTCCTAATAAGAGTTATTTATGTGTGATACTGTGGATTGAGAATAAATAATTGCATATTTTCCAAGTCTCTCAGTTTTACTTCTGATGTGAGATTAACAATTTCAAGGCATATTCAATGGTTATAGAGCAGTTCTTGGCTTTACAAGAATAAAATGTCATGGAAATGCCACCTCTCAGCTCCCTCTCCATCAGCAATAGCAAATATTTGATCAGTGTGTACTTTCCATTCAGCTCAGCATCCTTGGGCTGGTTTGGCACATCTGTTCTCTTGAAGAAGTCTTACATTTGTGATAACATGATCACAGAAGGGTCAAGGGGACCCTCCCTTTGTATTTCAGTGAGATTGGTTTAGATAACAAAACAAGGGAAGGCATGGGTAGACTTTAATGAAACACATAAAGACAAGAGGCCATTGTTATTTAATAGAAGTTTTAAAAAGTATTTTTAAAGAACTTTTTTACAGTGAGAGTGGTAAAACACTGGAACAGGTTGCCCAGAGAGGTGGTGGATGCCCCATCCCTGGAAACATTCAAGGCCAGGCCTTGAAGATGTCTCTGGTCACTGCAGGGAGGCTGGACAAGATGACTTCAAATGTCCCATCAAACTCTATAGTCATCTTGACTCACCCCACCCTAAGATGGGGCAAGTCATCCTTGCTTTCTGTGATTTCCTCTGGATTTGTATGAAAATAGAGAAATCCCAAGTCCTGATCCTCATTTTTTCCCATATTTTTAAATCACTATATCTTTGGAGCAGCCAAGCCACAGCTCTTCAGTTATGTTGGTGGTGTCCCCACGTCGGTGCTCTGGCATCTGACCAGCCAAGGGGTGCCAGAGGGCTGTAGAGATGTGAGGTATGGCACAGCAAGAACCACTAGACTTGAATTTGCCCATTTGCTCTTGAACACAGCTGTTCAAGACCCACCAGGAAACCCCATCACCATCTGCCAGTGAACTACCCTGAGCTGCCTTCCACCAGCTCCCAAAGATACAGGGCATGCATCTGATGGCTCCCCACTAAAATCTGCACAGAGGAACAAGAGAAGAAAAAATACTTAGTAGGAGGCCTTCTGTAGGAATTCTGCAGGCTCTTCTTGCTAGAAATCCAAAGGAAACCAAAGCGTAAGAGAAAATTAAGCCAGTTGCTGTTCACCCCAAATATGGGCAAAAAGTAGGAGCAGCTATATTACATGCTACTGCCTTGAAAGAAGAAAAAATACTTATTATTTTAAATCTGTGCAGAGAAACTGAATTCCAGGGGGAAAGCACTGATAACAATCTGCTACAAACCCAAGATTAGAGTCCAGACAAAGTAGACTTGTTCTCTAACAAGAAATTTATTATCTCACACAGCCCATTCAAAAGAGCTCCTGACCAGGTAATTAGAGTCCAAAATTCCACTTTCAAGGTTTTGTCATATATTACTCCCTGTTTGTTTTTTATCGTGCAAGCTCAGACACTCCAGTGATAAACTGTTTGCTCTGTGGCCTTGCTGTGGTACATGGAAAACTTTCCATGACTGTATTGCTGTGGAACAGAAATAGCTAGGCATGTCTCAAGCAGCTTTTGAAACCCAGTTTGGATCCTGATGAAAAGAGGGATTGTTCAGAGGCTCATCACTGTCCCATACAACTTATTTGTTTCTCTTTAAATGTGTTATGTGAAAGAGCATGAAACGCTGGGAAGAGATTTTATTTTATATTCTCTCAATAGCTTTTAGAGGTGCAGAAAGCTGTGCACTTCTTGAAAAACATTTCTTTCAGAATTTTTTTTTTTTTTCCAATGCAGTACTGTATTGGACAGAGATATCTTTCCCATTTTTCAGGAATTATATTAATATTTCTCCATTATTTTTACCCTTATGTAGTGACAATTTGAGGTTTTCCTTCTGGAATTTTCTATAGGCAAAATTTCCTGCTGGTCCATAGTGAGTCTGGGTGCTGGTATGTCAGATACAGACATATGAGAGGAGAAATTACTATTTTCTGCCTCAGTTGCTACTGTTGTAATTATTTGACTTCATTTTTCCCTTCTATTCAAAATTTCTTCGGTGAGCCACCTCACTGCTTTGTGCTTCTTTTCCTTCTTTGAAGGACTCTTTCAATTTCCACCATCTCCCTCTTTTTGTTTCACTGGGGCATGACCTATAGTGCTAAAAAAATAACAAGTGGCTACAGCTAATGGATAGCTGACTCTATCAGACTTACTTGAGATTGTAGTACTCCTTGTTCTCTGGGCAACTAAAATCAGCACTAAAATAGTTATTCTTGTGGGTTTTATCTTTAAGAAACAATCCTTTGTGTTTTATATGTGAGGGCAAGAACACCCATTACTTAACTTTTCTTCCTACAGATCATGTTGAAATTTCTCAGGCTTTTTTGTCATTTAAAAAGGCTTAATAATCTTTCTTATTGGGCTGATTAATCCTAGCTGGGCCAGTAAGCCATACAGGAAATTCTGTTTATCTTTGGAAGATTTTTCTAAATGGTTTTGTTTGTTTGTTTATTAAAGTTGGTAACTTATTTTTTTCCCCTCTACAGATGCATCTTAGTGAGTTTCAAGAAAATATTAATTTTAGAAATGCACTGTAGTCACTAAAAGGGCTTGGGGGAAAAACTGAACAATTCTGTGGATGGTGAGAAAATGTGGAAATTTGCACCTTCAAGGAGTGGTCATAAAAATCCTGCTGGATTTGGGTTTCCACATGAGCTAGATGCTAGTTTTGTAGTAAATCTACTAATAGAAATGTGGTCCCCACTAGCAGCCTCAGTAGGTACAAGACTATTTAGACAACAGATGCTGGACAGTAGAAACTTCCTTCCCTGCAGATGACTTCACACAGAAGCATTTGCAGAAGTTGTCTGCATCGTGGTTCACGATTACTGTCAGATAAATTTGAAGGCTTGAAACTTGAAATCCTTAGGCCTGTCCAAATTACTTCAGAATTATTCTTCTACCACTCTCGTTGTCTGTAACATCATAGAGATGTAAGAACATTGAATTCCATTGGTGAAACAGGAAAAAGCTGAGCATAAGATATTCCTTTATAAGGGACCTCTTCCATGCATTTGTGTGTATGGCTCTGTCCTCTGCCTTGATGGACATCTTTTTCACATAGGTCCTCTTCTCTTGCTCTGCCATGCATGCACAAATAATGCCTGTATCTATTCCCTAACTTAGGCCTGGATGTATCTCATCCAACCTGGACTGCTTACCTGTATTTCATACAGGTCTGAAGCTCATAGGCACCTCACAGCAATGTAACCCTGCCTTCAGGGCTGGAAGGACCCTACCTCAGCTTCTGGCACTGTGCTTTTCCATACACACTGCTCTCACAGCCAGAGTTTCCAGAGGTACCCTATCAATAGCTCAGTACCAAGTCCTATTCACAATGAACCATGGAAAACAGAATCCTCAGCTAATACCCTTAGGGGGAAAAATACTTGAGCACTCCAGAGCTTTTGAATTGGAAACTTGAAGGTCTTGTTATGATGGATTCAAGGTTTCCAGCTGTGACACTGTGACCCGCTGTTTCATTTTGGTGATGTCACTTCATAGGATATAAGCAACTTAAAAAGTTTCCCAGGACATCATTATGCTGTTTAATAAACAAATATGAAATATGTCTTAAGATTGTGGCTCTGAACTCAGAACTGTTAAAATTATTTTAACTGTGTACATATCCTGATAAATTCCACTTCTGTGAGTCCCTCAGTCAAATCTGAGAAAACATGAGGATGCTGGTCAGGTAACTTCCTCACTAGCTCCTGTGGGCCTTACTAGGTGGTTAGAGAAGACACATCTGGGTGTTCAAACAAAACACTGAAGTTTAGCAGTAGTTGAAGCATATTTAGGGGCATCAGAGGGAAAAATGTATTGGAGGATACAAGGCCTCTGCAAGGATGAGGAGAAAATCTTGCCAGACAGATTCCAACAGAACTTCTGAGTTCTGCTTTTGGCAAACACTTTCCCTGCATAGGAGTTGCAGCAACAATTTTTCCCTTTGAATCTGGTTGTGCCTGATGAAGACAAATAAAGTAAAGCAGGAAATGGAGTGGATTTGAGATTGAAACAAGCTTTATGTACAGCTCTTGCACTTGTCCAGAGGAGATGTCACATGTTGCTTTTTGGAAGGTGGAGGGATTCCTAGGAAACCCAGGCTGGTGTGTCTCTGCACAGGGTTCAGTCGCTGGCATCAGTGCTCCCTCAGGAGCTGCTGGCTGTTGTTTCACAGGTGTTTGGAATTAATGTAAACAGTACAGGTAGATGGCAATGATACCCAGGGTCATATGTATCCCTGAAAGTCTTGCTGTTAGGACAGTATTTAGGCTTGTTTTGAGTTTGCTTCTTCCACCTCTGCCCATGATCAGGAAGAAAGGGTGCAGCTGGTAGAAACATTTCATGTCCAGCAGAGAAGCTGTGCTGAATGAGAGAGGGAAGTGGGGCTGGAAAGAGATAGAGGTGTAAGGATTGGATGGGAAGAAAGACCTGAAATGGGGTAGGGTTGGCTTGCTTTTTTAAGAGCAAGTTGCATTTCTGAAGCATGCTAAAGGCTGGTGGGGGAAGAGAAAGGCAAGGATGGGGAGGAGAAGGCTGCATAGTGAGAGCCTCTGCTTAACAACAATTGCCCCTCACTTATTTCACCATGTTCTATAAAATATTTTTCTTTTACTCCCTACATGCAATCAAAAAGCAGCGATTTTTGAGAAGACTTCAGATGAATATGAAAGAAAATACTAGTGGGGTAAAGGGTGCTATTTTAATAACTTACTAATAACTAGTTTCTTTGAAACAAATGAAACAAACAGGTAGGGTTTATTTTCAGATGTGACTTCCTCTGAGGCGGGCAGAGTTTTAAGTGTGCTGAATCATGGAGAAATGGACTGTCTGGCTAGAAAATCCTGATCCAAGTAGCCAAGACACCTGACAAACATCAGAGACTCTGTTGTACAGAGAGTGGAAAATCACCAGCGTGTTCCAGAGCAAGACCAGGTTTGGGGTGGGGAGGGGTGAGGGATGTTAGTTAACCTTGGATGAAATTATAACTGAATGTGCTGGAGACTTTCTGCAACAGAAACTGATTGTATCTTGTGTATAGATAAAAGTGGATGGTCAGAAATGTTTCTCTTCTGCTGAAGTTTTTTGCCTGGAGCTGTAATTTAATGCAAATCAGGGGAGTAGCTTTTTTTCCCCCCGCTAAAAATGTAAGAAGAAATATAGAGACGTTTTTATTGTAGGACAAATTTCCAGGGCTAACCATGGAGTCATATGCTCTGTTGCTGTCATGATTAAAATTTTCACTGCTGTCAGAAAGCACATTGTACTCTGGCAACATATTTCTCCTGACACAATTCCCTCTTCTAGGGATTACTGCTTTGGTTCTCTGTCACATTCACATGCTGAAAACCAGCTGGAGCATCCTGGAGGGAAATGTTCTGTATAAGGGTTTTTTTAAGGCATGCTGTGACCACAGCTCATTGCAGAAAGAAAAAGTGATACTAGAAGAGACATAATAAATAATATGAACAAAAGGTTGGAGTCGTAATACACTTCATACTGCAGAATTTATACCAATCCCTAGAAGCTAGAGATTGGATTATGATTTAAAGTATGTGGGATAAGAGGTGAAGTTCTCTCATACTTGCGTACTGTCAGTTTTATTATTGGTTTTTTAAAATTTATTAATCCATAAAATGAAATCCTAAAGGAGGACGATTTTCTTTTCAAACACTTTTAAATGCCTTTTGATTCTCTGCTGTGTTCAGAGATCCAGACAATGCTTTTGTTGATTAAGGTTTAATTTTTTTTTTTAAATTCAGTGAAATTATAGATATGACCCGGGTACAGGCCTGTCTTAAGGTGAACAAAACTTGGCCTATAAACTGCAAAATCTGCTACATTTATTTTCAGCTGCCTGTATTCTGAGATACCATGTATGCATGCCTGTAGATGTATCAGCAAGCAAATGTGTCCTTTTCTGAGAAAGTGAATGTCTCTCAGTGAATGGCTTCACATTCTTGCCTACAAAGCTCCTTTGCTGGAATTGCTGTGAAAGAGTCACTGAACTGAAAAAAACATAATTGCCCAGACTTTTATTTACTGATTGTCAGCTGATAGAATGAAGTTCATTCAATCCCAGGCTAATCAAGTCCTGAAGAAACACTGCAATGAACAAGTTCTGACCCAAGTGTTTTCTCATTTCATTTAAGCTTTTATAAAATCCTGTTTAAAGGACATTCTAAGGGAAATAAAGCTTAATCCCTAGTGGAAGTTACCCAAACAAAATATTTAGTAGAAGCAGACATTTCAAACTGCTTTCACTGATGGGCCAAGATCAGATAACTTTTCGGTATTTCAGTTTCTCTTCACTCTGGGAATGACATTTTCTGATATTTAAAACAAAATGTACTATAATAAAAATACAGCAACTAGAAACACTCTGAAGAGAGAAGGAAATGCTTTTTCCTCCCTAATACTATTTCAGGGCAAATTCACCTGTGTTTTCCTTCCTTGCTTTCATGTAGATTAAAAGGGCTCTTTCCAATCATCGTGTTTTGTCATTCCTAAAGAGGCAGCAATTGCTGTTATGCTGGCAGAGGCATGCAGGGTATATGAGAGCCCCTTTTGGCTCTCCATGACCATTTTGTAAAACACAGGCAGTAAATCCGATTAAAAGTAGCACTGGAATTGCAGAAGCATCCAGTTACTGAAAGTATTATAACATCTCCTGACTGCAGATCGAGTTTTCTGCTTGTAAGCACATTTTACTGTGGTGATTTATTCAGCCAAACAGCTGAGTTTTTATTTCCATGTAACATTTTTGCATTTGTTAAAGGTTATGGGGCTTCTTTCTGGATTTTTGGGTTTGGAAGATCCTGGTCTCTTCTCCTGGTACTTGGCAGTATTGCCAAGGTTTACACTCAGTCTCATTACTTATCCCTTGTTCTGAGTAAAGAAGGATTATAGCTTAAGTGGGTGATGCTGATGTGTTTGTTCTTTCAGAAAATACCAGCTTGCACCATCAAAACCTCAAATTACATTTAGGCTCTCCTTATATTGGGCATTGCCTTTTGCTATACCTTTCTGATCTAACTGCAGACTGTAAAAAGCTTTCAGCTGGAGCAACCTTGGCTTAAAAGAAGAAGATCTGTGAGTTCACAGCTGATGCATACAGCTTGGTCTGGAAGGGTCCTAAGAAATATTTTCTTTTTTTTCCATTTTTTCTTTTGTGGAGTTTAGTGGTAATGATAGCAAGAATACAAGATGCTATGATAGTCTAGGGTTTTAGCTGCATATTTTTAGAGTTTCTTGAATAGATTTAAGTTTTAAAAGTTTCTCTCTAAAAATCTGGGTTGGATTTTTTTGGTCCTGAAGCCTTCAGAACATTCTGAAGAGATATTTCTTATTTAAACTTTTACATAGAATTTGTTTATACAAAAAAGTTAGTCTTTTTATATTGCCATTCAAACCTAATGCTGTGTGTCCACCAGTCATTCTATTCCAAAAAATAACTGTGCTTTTCTTTTGATCTGAATTTCTGGGTGACTGAGTTTTTCTGAGGCTGACTCTCAGAGTACAGCATGCCATCATCTCGCAATGTATTATTCCACAGAAAGCTTGGGATAGAGTTAAATGTTATGTTGATCACTGAATTAACCAAGCTTTTCCCAACAATTATTTTCTTCCCCTGGTAATCACTAGTGACTTTAAAAAAACAAACTATGTTTGGATTCAAAAGACCAGCTCTCAGAGGAGTTAATGTAATGGCTGTGTTGTAGAAGGCCAAGTGTTCTTTCCTAGTTTAGTCCTTGCTTAACTGCTTTCTTCAAAGCCGAGTATGCTTGGATGTATTCTTTGGTATTTGAATGTTAGGAAATGGAAAATTAAAAATAATAATGGAGGAAATTCCCATCTGGGAAATCTGTTGTGTATTCAAAGCACCTTTAGCTGCAAGCTTGCACTTTGTGGCCTTGACACATATTGTACCTAAAGATCAAGCTTGGATTTGAGCTTTCCCAAGGTTTTTAGTGAGGGGGTGGGAGGCCTGGGAGAGGATTAATTCAGCTTTTCCTAATTCCATTGCTCTCAGTATTTCTGGTGCCTGGTGCATGGCCAGATGTTCCCTTTTCAAAAGGAACACAGAGCTTGCCTTGGCTCTAGATTCAGGCCCAAGACCATGATTGTCCCTTTGACTCCTGTGCAGAAATTAACATAGCAGTGAGCAAAGGTGCAAAAGGGATGGTCCTCTGCCTTTTCTTGTAGATCATCAGAAATACTCAGTGACTCGGGGAGGCAATGTGCAGTCTGTGGAAAAAGCAGTGGTAGAAGAGTTTGGTGAAACTTTCACAGGTAACAAAGTAATTTGGCTCTCTTCTGGCACAGATAAAATAATCATCTTCTCTGTTCAAAGTGCAAATCTTATAGAAATCTCAATGATGTTGTGAGCTGTGTAGGCAGAATTTATGAGCAGCCAAACAAAACCCAAAAATCGTGATGATCTTCCTGTGGAAGTGTGGGTCTGGGAGAGCAGCAGCCAAGGAAAGTTTGCAGAAACATCACACAGATTTATTTGAAGCATGAAGCCAAGAGGGAGAAGGAGCTCTCAGGCCTCATCTACTGGCTGGAAGGAGAGTTGGCATCATGAGCAAAGGAAGTGCTTCCTTGAATGCTCTGTAGTGCTTTGCTTATGTATTTTGTAAATAAATGCAAATGTCAGAAACAGAGGAAATCAGTAGTTGACATAAAGTTTGTGTAGTGGCAGGGCAGCATAAAAGCGTTGTCCTTGGGTAATTAACAGGACAGGTAGTAGGGTGCATTTGCAGTACACTCCTCTCATGAGCCAGCTGTCCAGAAAGACATCCTGCTTTCCTAGTTCCTAGATCCTTAGTGTTACAGTCTGTGCCATGACCAGACCAACTTGAGGCAAAGCTATAGCACAGCACAACTCACAGCCACGTGTCTGTGAGTCACAAAGAGCTGCATGTCTGAGGTCACTCTAAAGCAATTTTTTCAGGTAATATTTTACTTCTTTCCACTGTGTTGCCATGCAATACAGAAGCAGACCATAATTCAAATTTAAGAAGATGCTAGAATCTTAGCTCTGGCTCTTCTCAACTCTACATTAATGTTATTTAATAATTCATTGTGTCCTTGATCTGCTGAAAGCCAAAAACCTGTACTTTTCCCTGAGACCACTGTGAGCATGTGCATGTGTTTGAAGCTAATTAACTAATTAAAATGTTTTACAGGAAACATGTAATTTCAATCTCATGTATACGAAACGTAAAAAAAATGGTGCAATTGGTCTTGTTCTTACATCTGTAGTGTTGATCATGGCTGTGAGCTTTCTGGTGGCATTCAACAGCCACAAAAGGGCAGTGCAGCTGGAAGGCCAATTTGCAATACAAGTTCTTTGCTTTTTCTTGCTCATTCTTGCACATTTCTTGTGTTGCATTTGTAAACATCTTTTCAGAAGATGTCCCTAGAGTTTTGTTTTCACATTTCTGTAAATTTCTGTGACATTTGGTTTTACTGATTCTCCTGCTTTTCAGGTGCTCCATCCCTCTGAGCATCTTTGTGGCTCTCCTCTGGACTCAGTCCAACACATCTTTGCCATGCCGAGAGCTCCAGAGCTGGACTCAGTACTCCAGGTGGGGGCTCACTTACCTGTATGCAAAAGTTACACCCTGTTGGCTATTTTGCATTAAAAACTACATGATTTTTTCCTTCTCAATTTACATGTAACCACAAGTATCTGTTGATGTAGGAATACTGAGAAAGTTAATTCCTTATTGCAGAGAAGAACTATATTTCTGCAATACCTAAATCTTGCAAAATAATCCATTCGCCTTCTGTGCTAATCCTGCCACTGATTTAAGAAAATGGCCTCACAAGCCCTTTGGCAGGGCAGAAGCAGCACAGCAGCCATCTCTGAAGTGAGCTGTCTTGCTTGTACATGCTGCTGGGTCTTTGAAACAAATAAAAGCATAGAAGAAAAAAAACCTAGAAGAATATGATGGTTAATGGAATTTGTGGGTGTCTATGAGCAACCAGGGTGAAGCAGAAGTGAAAAGCATAATGTATTTTTTGGGCACGCTAAGCAAGGCAGTTTTGTAGAGATACCCAAGCTATTGTAAGTGACCATGATAAAGTTTTTTGTACAGCAGAGATCACCTAGCTTTAACAAAGCTTAATTTGGACAGGTAGCAACAAGGATTAGTAGGTTGGTTAGAAGAATGGAATGGATTAAACATTTCCCTGTTATTCCTTACAAAGAGATAAAAATATCTTGATTTCTATAGCGTGGTTGGCAGATGCTTATAAGGGGATAGGACAACTATTTGTAAATGGATTGGAGGTTTATGTATCCGAGAGAAAAAAAATATATATATAAAAGGCTAATATTAATCCCAGATTGAGTGTTTATTATCTAGTTAATTTAGGTCAGAAACTGGAAGGTTCCTGAATACTCATAGAGTGAATCTCTAAACAGGACTGGAAGGAAAGAGGAGTTTAAATTGTTGGGAGATTGAGCATGGTAAGCCCAGTGGAAGGGATTGTGTAACTAATTTGGAGAATTCCTGAAGATAAGAATACATGTGTAACTGCTATGTTCAAAAGGAAACCAGATCACTGCTTGCACTGTATTTATTTTTTGGTAATCCTGTGCTAAGACTTCTGCCCCTTTCTTGTAGGGATCAGCAGAGATTTGTCCCCCTAAACTACGTAACAAACTTTGTTAAAAAGTTTTCCTGCTTATTGAAGGGATCTAGGACAGCAGCAGCACCTTCAGTCTCTGTCTAAGGCTGTTTTGTCTGCAGCTGTTTCTTAGCTCCTGGTTTGGTTATCAATATTGGGTGGGTATTGTGTGGAAAGTGGGCACCTGGGCTTCTGTTGTGTGATTTCCTGGGACTGCAGGAAGCCTTGGTGCAGGATCTGTATCCCAGTTCTCCATTCCTGCCAAAGAGAGAGTTGCTGATTTCTTTTTCCATCAAAAGGTGTTGGTAATTGAGTAGTGTTCCCCCATTCTCTGTTTATACAGACACTTTGTGTCTTTAAAGGCTATTTATTTTTTTGTTTTGAACATTTCACAGGCACCCTGCTGTTTACTCAAGCAAAGGCCTGCAGTACAACTGAGTACTTGTCATGCTGTACTGATTGAATCCAAGTTTGTTTTGTCTCTGTTATTCCTCCTTTCTGGTGCCTAAAAAAATATCAAGGGAGAGAAGCACTTTCTGGATTCCTTGAAATATTCCTTGTGCCGCCGTGTTATGGCAGAGCTCTGTGTGCAAGAGACATGACAGCAGGAGAGATCCTCCTGCTTAGGTTGTACAGTCAAGGAGAAGTGCTATTTACTTTTTTTCCCTGATGGCTTTGGCACAGGTAAAAGAGCAATGAAATTTCAGACGGTAGCAGTCATACCTTTATCTATCAGTTTACCTTGCTCAATAGTGCATAGTTAATTCCCTTTTTTCCCTGTAGATTGCTGTTTAAAAGCACTCACTGTGTAGCCAGCTACTGTGTGTGCTTTAAGCTGAGAAATAAAAACATGCTGCCAGCTACAAGGTCTTGTTGCTGTACTTTTCCTTGTGACCTTTAACAAATTCAAACCATTGTTATTGTGCACAGAATCCAGCAAGGCTATAATCACCATTAAAGAGGGTGGTTGGTTTATGTTTACTTTGGGTTTCACTATTTTAGGGCAGACGGGAAAAATATTTATGGTGGGAGTTTTTTTGGATTTTTTTGTTTTGTTTGGGGTTTTTTTAGGACAGAAATAATCTTTTCTGTTTATGTTTGTGAAGTAAGCACAGCCAGGTCCATGCAGCAACTGGGACTCCTGTGCCACAGTACATGACTATTGTGTACTTTCTCATCCCACATCCAATTGACCAGTGGATCAGTGGATAAACAGGTTCCATCTGATTGAGTGAGATGTCTAAGTAGGTAGCAACAATTCCAGTAGGAAAAAAAAAAATTTCTTCTGAGCTGCAGAAATCTAGTTCACTCACATCTTGCACCCTACATCCCAACTTTCTGCAAGTAAATATAAATATAAAATAAATTTAAAATACCTCTCCAGATTTAACAGTTGCATTTTTCTGAGGCCTCCACCAGTATGTTTTTTTCCCCTTTCACTGTCTCCTGTCTTTCTTTTCCCAGCATACAGTGTCATCTTCCTGCAAATTTGTGCATGGGCAAAAGGCATTGTGTGGGATGCCCAGTTCTGAGCACTGTGTCCTCCAAGACCCAACTCAGCAAGGAGCTCCTGATTCCCTGTCACAGCCTTTGCCTTCACACAGAAATTTGCTGGTGTCTTCTATCATCATACAAATCTTGCACTGTAAGAATTTCAAACTTCGATCCATCTGTCAAATGTGGCTGAAACTGCTCATTGTGTTGGAAACCATGAGGAAATGCAAAGCTGGACAGACCTACAGCACAATTGTATAAAGCCAATTTAATTAGCAAAGTAGCCTAAGACTGGATTTCCAATTGTAATGTATACAGACAGATATGTATTCCTACCCAGCTCACAGAACATTAGCTCTGAAGATGTGCTGTTACATGCATTCTGCAAACAGATAATTAGAGGGGGAAAGGGAGGAAGGAAAGGGATGTTTGTATCATTTCATGGCAGGTAACCATGTCATTCATACCACACCTGGGTGTTTCTGACTTTGTTTCTCACACAAGTGCTAATGAAATATTTTGTGGTTTATAAAAAAAAAAAAAAAAAGGAAAAAAAAAAAAAAAAGAGCTTGGAAACCCAGTATCCAAAGGGTTTCAAAACTTTATTGTATGTGCCAAATATTTCCAGCTGTTATTGCCTTCCACTTATTTCCCACAGCATCTTGGCCTGGGTCTGCTAGTGATCTTTCTTCGTTGATGGCATGAGATGTTAGCTGAGCCAATGTTTATGCTGCTCCGAAAGATATTCCTTAAGCTTTACTTCATTAATGATTTTAAAGCTTGTTAACCTGTTTATCTTCAAAGGATGGAAGCTTTTAATGCTAAATAAAGCGGACGGCGTTTATATAGATTTGGATAATGAGTACAATTGGATATCAGACTCCAGTCTGTGTTATAGACTAGGAGCCATCACACATTCTTCAGTTGCTTCTCCCTGAGAGGAGGGAGATTAAACTGCAAACATGGGTGTCTGAAGCAGCATTACATCTGCTCACTCAAACCCATTGAGAATTTCTAATGTACAGCTCCTTCAAAAGAAAATAGTTGCTCAGATATTCAGTAGTGGAGAATTTGGGGATGGCTTGCTATAGCTTCTGTGATCATTCATGGATTGCCTTGTGGCACAGCATAATTTTGTTAGTGGCTTAATTTAATTAAATCTAGATCAGCAAGGGATATCTTGGATATTGTGGAATCAGCTGCTTTCTATCACAAGATTTTAGAAAGTCTTATAGGCAAAGCAATTGCAAAATCTGTTTAAATTTTCTTACATATCAGCCTACTGTACTTTCTGAAAGACTTGATGTCAAGTTACTTAGGTTACTCAAAAACACTGCCTGGTTGATCGACTGCTCTTTGATGTTTTGGCTTTGAAACATTCATTAGAATGGAAGGAAGTTTTTGCTTTTATTTTCCCCCATTCACATTGGTGCTGCTTGCATTTTATATTTCTTTCTGTTTTGGTGATGAAAACATCCTGCTGGTTAATTGTTGTAAACATTTACCTAGCACTTTGCAGTCACTAATGAATTAATCTCTAATGCTGGGTAAGTATTATGTGTATTTTAGAGCTCAAGAGTGTTGATGAGACATACCTAGGGCCCTAAAGTGTGTCAGTAGTGTAGATGAGGATTTAATTTGAGAACATTACTGTGACTCACTGTAGTTAATGTGCAAGCAGTGTCAGTCTGTGGGTTTGTGTATGAGCCAGGATTTGCAGTATTACAGAGATTACATCTTTCATATTGTTCTAAAGCAGCTCTTTCAGGTTGTGTTCATTTTCCTTTGAGAAGTGGATATTTTTGAAATCTTGCTTCTATATCACAGAAATGCTAAGTTTAATTGAAAGGAAGTTTGATTTGCAGCTAAAGCAAACCATTAACTGTTTCAATATCAATCCTAGAAGTTAGAATCCAGAAGGTGAAAATCCCCTCTCCTTCTCCCAAAGATGGGATACAGAGACAACCTGTTCTCTTTTCCACTTCCCTGTCTGCAGGGACCTCCAGAACCAACTTGTGCTGCTGAGCCTCCAAGGGGCTCCCCAGTCTCACACAGCAGAGCTACCAGAGCTATGGGTAGCACAGCCAGGAGGAATCCCTCATCCCATCCTGTGTGTGATAAAGCAGCCTGAGAGTGAAAGGACCGGGGGCTGAGCAGCACAGGCAGATTCTGCCCTAAAGGCTTCTTTGCACTCCAACTCACAAAGGTACCACTTTTTCTGGAAATATGAGAAAAACACCCTTGTTTTATTCCATGACTGACAGAATCACCATGCAGAAAAGCTGGCACTTGCTTTGTTACCAGGAGCTCAGAGCATAAGGCACCACTAAAAGCTCTGGTGTAGCAGAAAGAGCAGCTCATGGGGTATAAAGTTCTTTTATTTCATGTTTGCATTCAACATTTGTGTTTCTGTTACTTAGGCTTCCTGACCCGGGAATACTACTGGGTCTACACTCACAGCCTGGACTGTACCAGTTAAGTGTGCATGACTATGGCTGTGGTTTGGTTTGGGGATTTTCCCCACACAGATACACTTTATATTGCTTCACTCTTTCAGAATTTAAGGTAGAACCAAAAATTTGCTGAAAGAGATACACAGGGTGGGGAAGGGGAAATAATTTTCCAATCACATATTACTTGTTCCTTCCCTTTTCCCTCATCACCATGTCCAGATGTTGCAAAATGAAACTTAGAGCTCAAAAATGTAGAAGTCGGGTTTTGTAGCTCAACACCTCATTTAAAGGCTATTTATTTGAGTGAAGTAACAATGCCAACTAGTGGTCAGATCCCTCATTGAGAAGAGATTTGGTATTCTAGCAAAGAAAAAAATAGTAAAAATATATGTAAGTCACAAAAGCTTTTGTGACAATCACACTAGTCAGCTAAGGAAAAGACTGTAAGTATTGATTTTTGTTTAACAGGACATTTCAATTAGTAACATAACAAGTGTATCATTAGGTTAATGACATGCTGCCCTTGGACAATGCATTATTACACTGTTACGCTTTTCTTTTTTTCTAAATTAATTCATCCCACTCATAATCTGATCACCTGTGCTAATGACATCAAAACCAAAGAAAGGAGTATGTATTATCTCTGTCTTGTTTCACAATAGTATCTGGGTTCTTCTTTTCTAAAACATAAACGTGCATTTGGGCTTGAATAACCCACTCTGGCTTCTGTTTGAAAATCCATGGTTATTCTAATAACTAGGGATAATCTTCCAACATGACTAAAGGCTTTTTTCTTTCTCTTCTTCAGTCTTAAGTTTAAGTGTATATCAACATTTCAACGTTGATGAGGTGCTCTGCCACAAGTTGCTCTTTATTTTTGTTGTTCCTTAAGGACTCTTTTTGCATCAAGATAACCAGATTTTGGGATACATATATAAATATTACTGTCTGTAATCTGGATGCCAATATGTAAATTTAATTATCATCTTTATATATTAAAGATATAAAACTGTAAAACCACTACTTGTAATTTTCATTTCTTTTAGGTTTCTGGGGTGGTTTCTGGGGTGGTTGTTTGCTTGGGGCTTTTTTCCCCCTTTTAAAACTGTGTCCTTACTATAGTGTCCACTTAGCTCTCAATTGTTTAAAAAACTCATGTGCTGTTTAACAAGAAGATTTCAGTAGATGATGAAGGGAAAGGCACCAACTGGGAAGACAGCTCTCTGGGATCTACACAGTGGTTAAAATTACAGTATCTTTTTACTCTGCCTTAGCTAGATATTTTCAGAGTCTGCAGCATGCAGGTGCTGTGTCTTCAGAATCTCCATCCTGCACATCTCTTGATGTGTCTGATGTCGAGGTACACTATTCTTTCAATATGCCATGTTCTTTTAGACATTCCCTGGAGTTTCTCCTAGAAATTGGCGTGGCTACCTACCTACCTGACTTTTGAAAAGCTAGATTTGCATGTGTTATCAGGTACTTATAACTAGTAATTTTGCATTCATAACAATTTTGAGCATACCTATGCCATTCATCATGTTTCATGGTTTCTTCAGGTAATAGTTACCTTGTATGTTCTGTGAAGTCAGCTAGTTTGTGTACAGTTCTTAATCTTTTTAACACAACACCCGTATTTCATTTTATCCAAAGGCAAGCCAGGTTCATTCCTCTGATGCTAGGTGAACTTTGGATCAATTCCTTGATCTCACATGTTTCACTGCAATGATGAGATCGGGAGCTCTGATTCGCTTTGAGCTGCAGAAAAATGTGGGTCACACTTAACGGAAATATTTGGGGGTTAGTTTTGGTTTCTGCTAGAGCGCCAAATCCTTCTTCCCATTCTGGCAGGGAACACTGTCCCTTTTCACCATAGAACAACCCAGACAGAAAGCTCCCTTCTCCTTCCTGCAGCACCAGGAGTTGAAGCCTGCTGCCTTTGTCTGCGACGTTGTCCAGTGCCTGCTTATGGCACTGCTGAGTGTCAGATTTGTAGGAGCATCCTTATCCAACAAGGTACTTCACCTCTGCTTTCACCTCCCTAACAGATACGTACTGGCCTTTGATCTTCAGAGCACCATATACTCCAAGGCAATTCTGAAGTTTGCCATGTGTTTTGGAGGAGTGTGAGGATGAATCCTGTTCTCTGGCTCCTCTGTATCCCTACAGGGTTTCTGAGTTTCTCAGTCACTGTTCTGGCTCCAGACCCTGGGGTCTTAGTTTTTCTCCTTCTACCTTGCTTGCTCAGTCCTGGCAAGCCCAGAGGGCACACTTATAAAAGCCAAAGTTTGTTCATTTATTTTTTAATCTGTGGCTACTTCGAAGATCATTTACTAACAACCTTCACAGAAACAGCTTTCTAGCATTACTGCTGAATTTGGAAGTCCTCCATGTTGCTCAGTTATCTCAGACCTGTTTTTTTGCTTCTTCTCCATTTGACTCCAAGCTCCATGGTTTGCATATTGCTTTTATTCTCCACTTCAATTTTATTTAATTTCAGCTCAGAGACATCAAACACTGGCTGCATTTCTGGATATATGTATTTCCTGCTTTCTTGCCCTTTGTAGCCTGAAGGCAGCCTAAGTTCATAATTGAACTACAGGGAAGATGGGAAAAGAGAACTGTTTGTTCCATGAACTCAGCAGCATTAACCATTAACTATGTCTCTGTTTATTTTTAATGAAGGAAGAAGTGGAAAAAGTAATAGCATCTGTCTCTCACCTGTATTGATACGTGGCTTTTAAGGAGGTGGGAAGCTTGAGAAGAGAGACAGAAAGATGCCAGCATTTATGTGGTCTTTTCCACTTCTACTCCTCGAGAAAGGATTCCAAAACTTTTTTCCCCCACCCCAGTTTTTGTCTCTTTCTTTCTCCTCTTTCCCATCACCTTGAATTATCAGCAAGTTTTAAAAGAAGAGGAGGGAATAGAAAGATGAAGCAGTGTTCAATCCACCATTCTGCTCCCCACTGCAGCCTTTCCTCTTCCCTTCCTGGCAGAAGAATGCTGCTTTCTTGCTTTTGGGGTTTTTCAGTTGCTAGGAATTCAAAATATTTGTGGGTTTTTAAAAAATAATTTTGGAAATTGCGTCAGTGCTGAGGCCCTGGGGCTGGAAATGCCAAGTGTTACCTAAGTGGAATAGTTGGCAGCCCAGCGTGGCACTGTGTGATAGGAGATGAACCTGGGGCAAGAGGAGCCAAGCACCAAGGGTAGAAGGCCCCCAGCTGTTTCTGAGTCACAGTGAGGCAGAGGAGCAGTGCCCTGATTGCAGAGGGCTGGTGGCTGAGCTGAACATTTGTCCTTCATGAGAAGCAGCCCACACACAGATCTTGGTGGCAGAGGGAAACCAGGCACTAAATGGAGAGGTGAGCAGATGAGGATCAGCAACTTTTGACTGGCAGGAAGCAATTGGTTTTCTGAAGAAGGACCAAAATTGAAGAAGACCGAGCCAGCCTTAATCTGTCATGCTTCCTCCTTTCAAATCTGCTGCTTGCTACAGGAGTCTGGGAAAATGTAATTACTTTTTTTTCCCCACCCTGTACAAAACTGTCCTACCTGGTGGATTCAAAAATGAATGATGAGCAAAGTCAGGAAACAAGAAGACTTGTCATAGGAGTCTGGAGAAAAAGAGCTCCTCACTGTGAAATTAGTGGAAAAAACCAGAGGAGACGCCCCTCCCTCCCACTGGCATAACATCGAGCTCTGTGGAGTAACACGCAAACCAAGGGAATCCTGCCATCTCCAGGGAAGGCTTTAAGACCTTAAAATTCCCGTTTTCCTTGGCATGTGAGGAAATGTTGTTTGTTGTTTTAAAATTAATATTTCAGTAGTTCCAGCAGAAGAATTTACAAATCTCATGTACAGTAATGAGGAGGGTAGTGTCTGTGCAAGTGACATCTATGAGAAAGAATCTGGAGTGTTCAAATATGTCCCATTTGCTGTAAAAATCTAAGTTTGATAGTGTAGTGCTCTTTACAATATATTTTTTATATATGTAAATATGTAATATATAATTTATAATATACTTGGCTGCTTTGTTTCTTATTCAGAATTTGGAAGCCTATTATCAGTAGAAATGACCCTTCTTCATTGAAAAGGCCCTTTGTTCTCTAAGAAAATAATTTTATATTGTCAAGAAAGTCTACTCAAGCAGAAGGGAAACTGGGTTTTTAAATCTTTTTTTCCTGTGCCAGGTGTCCTTGCTAGCAGCTTCACTGCAGTTCGTGCGATGGTCCGGCTGCTTTGCTCCTTGGCACTGCCTGACATTCTGATAAACTTCTGATAAATCTGCACAGGATTAGTCACGTCCAGGGTGAAAAAATGTTCAAGAATATAGTCATAAATATTGCTCAGTACCATTTTGTAACAATATACATAAAGGAATTCTCTGGTTGCCATCATAATGTCCTACAACAAGCACTAGGCTGCTGCAGTGCAGTTGTTCATACTTACCTCTGGGGAAATTTTTATGGCCTGTGTCGCAAACTTCTCAAAATCCAAACCAGAAATTTCCCCTTTTGGTTCAGTTAGGTCCCCAGGGGCTTGCCTCATTCTGTTTCCAAGGGGTTTGGGGTCCAGGGCCCCATTTCCTTCTGTTCAGAGATGGAACTCATATGTGATGCACATATAGGACAGCTTGGTCTGTGTTTTTCCAGATGCCTTGGAGAACAGAAGTGTAACACAGACTTGAGGGAGAGGGGAAATGTACTGCTCTGACCCCTTCTACCTTTCCAGGGATCTGCAGAGGGGATTGCTGACCTGGCTAAAGTTTTCTGCCCTATTTTTTTCCCTAGGCAAATTCCCTTCTCCACTCTTCTCCTATGATGAATTAGAGACATATATCTGGACTGCAGAGACTTTTATGGATAAATGTGGCTATCCTACACATTATTCCTCATCATGCTGTTTTCTTTTGACAACACTTCTTTTCTTGTTGACATCTAGTAAGTGCAGACTGAACTTTTGAAATCCTGGGTAAAGGAGGAGCTCTGATTCTTTCCTTTTATCCTGCAAGGACAGCCAAGAATAGGGAAGACTTTGGCTGACCACCCAGCTATAGGGAAGGAATATGGCAGATAGAAATATCACCAAAGCAGAGCAGGTAGAACTAAAAATGCACAGCAGATTTGGTGATCTAAGGCAAGGTGGGAAAGGTTTGCAGGTAGGTGAATGCTCAAAGTAGGGGTCCTAAGAGCCCCAGAAAAACACTCTACGACATCACATTCCTAAGCTCCTGAGAAACACCTATCTGGATCTTTTGTGATAGTGGGTACAAGTGAAAACCTGCATCAGTAATAAATATCTCTGAGAAATGTGGATTGGGAAAAACCTTCACTTTTTAATATTTCTATTTTTAGGGGATTTTTTTCTCAAAGTAACACATGGAAAAACTGAAGCTTTTGATGGCAAATTTTGTCCTGATATGCACAAACATGACTTTTGTTGACCTTTTGAGGAAGCACTATGGACTTCACTGAGTATAGAAGAGAATAGGATAGGCTTGGAGTAGGAATGATAAGTAACTATGAGGGACTTCAAGAAATTTGTTACCAAGACAGAAGTACCTGATGAGCAAAAAATGATGAGTTACCTCAAGGTTGGGGTGTGGCATAAATAAAGACAGTAAAAAATACCAGTAGGATCAACACAACACCACACAGCCAAATAAATAGCAAAATGCTGGAAAAAAAAGTCAACAAAACCAGAAACACCAGAAGGGCAACAAAAGGTGTGAGAAAAAAAAGGGTTGAAGATTGTGAAGTCAAAGTAGGACATTTATAATTATGTCAGGGACAAAAGGTCTGTCAGAGACTGCTTTAGCCAGGGGGAGGTTGTTCATGGATGCCATAGATAGTGCTGGGAAACACTGCAGTTTCTCTACCTCAGCATGCACCAGGAAGAAAAGGAAGAGACCTGCCAGAACCACAGGGACTGTTTTGTGGCTGAAAAAATGGAAAATTCCTCAACACTGTGTGTACCCAGAGCAGCTGACAGAAAAGTATAATAGCTCACCAGGGCAGTGCCAGGGCACCTGAAATCCCTCTTTCCCAAAAAGGCAAAGATGGGAAGCAACAACAGGAGGACTGGCAAGAGCCAACTGCAATATCCAGTACAGAGTGTGTTTTTGTGTGTGTCTGTGTCTGTGTCTGTGTCTCTGTGGGGGTGTGGGTGTGTGGGTGTGTGGGTGTGGGTGTGTATGTAAAACCTTTGGATTTAATTTGAGTCCTGCTTCTGCTTGCTCTCCTTATGGTCTCTCCTTTGTTTAGGATGATTACCTGCTCTTACTAAGGCAGCACAGAGTGCTCAGAAAATCCTGAACTTTATGCTCAGCCCCAGCATCCCCATTTGTTCAGGCTCTGTGTTTACCCAGAATCTCTGGGGCTCGAATAAACAAGGTGATATTCTATTTATAAATAAAACTGTGCATGACTAACTCATGCATCTGATGGCAGAAAATAAGGTGACATTTGAGGTTGCAAAGCTCATAGGCACAAAATGAGAAAGGTTAATGAAATTGCACGGGGCAAGAGAGTTTATTACTACTGCATGTCCTGGACCATCATCCGTGAAGAATATGAGAACAGAATACTCTGTTTAACCACAGGATAGGTATGGTTCAGGCATTCAAAAAGGAAACCTGTGGGTTTTTTCTGCTTGTACACAAGCCTTGGTTTGGGGAGAGCACCCAGTCATTAGGTGTGCTGGGGATGCTGCAGTCACCAGACCCTTCTTGATGGTGGAGCTAAAGCAAAGGCATCAAAGCTTCCATTAGTATGGCATGTACAGCACAAGCTTCTGCTCACTGGATACCCTCTCTCTGACCCTGAGGTCCACTAAATCTGTAGGATACTTAATTGCATGACTTACTGAGAATGTCCACTTTATTTCATAACTGAGCTGGTCTAACTTTAGTTTCTGGTTATTAACACTTCAGTGAGCAAGGCCAATCTCAGAAGAAAGGGACTTCTATGCTTTCTGAACATCTTTTCCCTGGAAACTAGATCAAGATTCTTCAAGTCTTGCAATCTAAATTGCTGCTCTTTGACACTTGTTTGGCAATTGAGAAGGGCAGGATTCAAAACAGCATCTTAGAGGTGAAAGGCTACATATCCTGTTAGTGGGAAAAATCATCTACAAAAGCAATGGTATTTGTCAAGAACCTAGAGAAGATCTGACATCAGGAAAAGCCTTTGTAAAGTCCACCACAGTAACAGAAATGTATTCACCTTGATTTAAATCATTCTTTTTACAGTGAAATCTAAAAATGGAGCAAGACAGGGTTATAACTTAAATGCAGGAACTGTGACAAATAACAATTTATATGAGGAAATGGAAGTGCCACAGGGATTAGGTTCCAGGGCAAACTTGTCTTGTGAAAAGGATATGAAGTTAAGTAATGGTCAAATAAACCAGGGCTTTTGTTTTGTTTTGTTTTGTTTTGTTTTGTTTTCAATATGCTTTAAAAAAAAGGTAGTGACAGAAAGAAGAGCAGAAGTAAAGGTCTGACATTCAAGAAAGGCTTGCTTGTGGTTAATATACCACAGAAATTGCTGAACAGTTTATCCCTGTGAAATTATTTCCTCTGGGATGTTGCTAAGATGATGAATATATGCGAACTATTGATTACTTTGCCTCTGAATCAAACCTGCAGGAATGCAGGAATGAAAAGCTAATATAAGTGAAACTGTTTGATGGAGGACATTTTCTGAATTTTTGCTCTTGAACCATTTCAATTTTAATAGTTACTGGGTTTGTTCTGTTTGTTTGTTTGTTTTTCTTTCCTTGCACTGCTTTTCTCATGCAGAACAATAAGAACTCAACTAAATTGCACTCCGGTGAGGATTTCTCCAAAGAAATCTGAACTGTTGCAGCTTGAACGGTGAGGAGCTGGAGAAGAGAAGCAAACTGCATCTTTCCCAGTGCTACTTGGTTGGTACCAAATTACTCCACAGTCATTCTGCCACTCTTTTTATTAGGCTTCAGCAGCTGGGAAGTTGTATGTATCCGAGAGGTCAGGCAGTTTGCTGAACTTGCTGTTTTTACTCTGAAATCATGGCCCTCCTGCTCCATTGAACAAAGATGGTCAGGAGTTCCTGGAGCAATTTTCCAAATAAAAGATGCTTTTTTTTTGCTAGCCAAATATATTGCAACAATGTTCCAGCAGAAGATGTTTCCTGTGGTAATTTTGATTAACATGCTGAGAGAGACCTGCAAAGAGGCAGAGGCTGGGTAGGCACAGACTGCATCGCTGTGTCCCATGAGGTGGCCGTGGCCCAGTAGAACTAATGTAGAGATCCCAGTCTCTGGTAAAGCTGCCCATTGAAATCAAGGCTTGCCTTGAATCAAGCAGAGCTATGATTTGAGTGAGAGATTTTTCTTTGTTTATTTTCTTTTGTTTCCCACGTAAATGCTCCAATTATTTTAAGGCATTTCTTTTTTTCTTTTTTTTTTTCACTAAAAATAATCTCATCTTCCATTTAAAAAATATCAAGCTTGTCCCCATATAGAAAGGAAAACTATGAGATCAGAAGTTTCATATTTTTTTACTGAGTTTTAGTGCTAGTCATGTTACAGATGTGGACCAGAAGGAGACCCATGTTTGGGTTTTCAAGCTTCTACATGAAGTTTCATCCCAACAGACAGGTCAGTTAATTTATTAAATGTAGGTATTTTTACATGAAGGAATAACATCACCAGCACATGAACTGCCTTTACCTTGCTGCCCTCTTTGACCTCTAGCACTTTCTCTAGGGATGCCTTTACTATATGCAGCATATCCTGATGGAATGAGCCGAACATGGAAACCTCCACACATTTGACAACGAGTGTGGGGGACACCAAAGCACAGGAACATTCCTTTGCAGGTTTTGGAAGTGCTTTCAAGGAGAAAATCCCCAAGAACTCCCTACTACCCATTTCGTGGTTTCGACAAAGAAACTTGCCTTCCTTACACCTTCCTAGAGTTCGAGAAGGATTTACTCTTTAGCAAGCTCGTAGTTTCGGATCTGTACAACTGAAGGTCTTCAGGGCTTTTCTCCCGCTGCCCAGCAGCAGCAGCAGCGGCCTGACTGCGGCCCTGCGCTGCAGATTCCCGGGGGAAGGACGGAGGAGCCCTGCAAAGGCCTCCGCTCCCAACAACGCCCTTTTGCTACCACCTAGTGGGCATGAAGGCGTGTGGGAACACAGACCCGCACAGAGGCGGATGACAGCGACAGCGAAAGAACGTGGAGAACGGCGTACAGACTTTTCCCCTGATCCCGATTTGCTGTCCAGGGCCCAGACCCTGCATTACCAGACACAATTATAATGAAGCACCTAATTACTGTCAGGTGGAAGTGGCCCTGGAAGCCTTATGGCCCTGCGAAGTTCTGGGGAGGGGACGGGATGACAAAGGCTGTGGCCAGGGAACGTGGATTTCATTTTTCTTCAGTCAGCCAAGACTGGAGAACAAGAAAACACAGGACAATAATAGGAAAAGGAATCAACTCACTTGTGAAGGGAGGCTGAGATGGCAATATGGCAACTAAAAACAGACCCAAATTTTGATAGGTCTGGAGACAGGGCACGGCTTCATTTGGCTGTAAAGCCTACAGGTAATGATGCATAGTAAATACAGCTTCAGTGCTGAGGCCATTCTGTTCAATCTGCTCGGAATTTTTCCCAGAAACAGACACAGACACTGTACTGAGCCAACCATATGAGACTCAGCATTGGGCCTGTACCTTCCATGAGGAATCCTGGGCCAGATACTTGCTAATGTATGCATATGCAGCACTAGTGATTTTTCTGTACCAGCTGATGCCTACTGAGAACCTGATCAGTTCTGTCCTGTTGATTCCCCATTGGTTTTTTTGGTTTACTGCTTGCTAAAAAATCTGGGAAATTACATAAAGCAAAAGTAATGCTGGGATAATTAGGTGTTTGTTCCCCCAAACAAAATCCTAGTATTTCATGTGCATTATCCGTATTTACATCACATTTCTCTCCTGAAAATCACTTTTATTCAAGAACATGAATGAATACTAGTACACAATGTTTTAAAACCATGACCAGCAGAACAGTTTCTTTTAATGAATAAGAAGAAGAATCTTTCCTAGCACTTCAATTAAAAAGGTTGATGCCGAGTTTAAAAAAAAAACAAACAAACAAAAAAAAAAAAAAAAAAAAAAAAGGAAAGAAAGAGGACAGAATACTTACTGAATTTCCTCTGGAAAGAAAAAACAGTAGGTGGAAAACCTGAAACTGAACTCCGAAGTCCATTTAATGAAACAGACCTTACATATAAAGGAAGACTTAATCTGTTTTTGTCTTAATACCTCACATGAAGTTTTAAAGTAAAGGACTTTCTTGGAATTGGTCCAGAGCTCCATTTTCAGTACCCCACAGGCTGGAGATACACATGCTTTTGTGTAAATCATGCATGTGAAGGAATTAAAAGCAACTATCAGATCAGGTCCACAGCAAAGAAGTTGACTTCCATAAGTACATAAATAAAGTTCCTGTGATTTTACATTTATTTTAGAACTTATTTAACGCAGAATCAAAGCCATATGTCCATCACAGAAGGGAAGTGTGAATTAGAGAGAGAGAGAGTATATATTCATTTCATATAATTCAAATTTTACTTCAGTCCCTAATCATGGAAATAAATTCCTTCAGGTCTCTGCAGTCAATCCACAGCTACATCCTTGGGAGCACAGTGTCAGAATCACCTGTGTCTGCAGCAGGGAGATGTAATCCTAATTGTGCAGCTCCCCAATGTCTGCTGTATGAAGTGAAGATTAAACCTGTTGGGCCCTGGCTCATCAGTCAGAGAGTGGGTTTTAGAAAACATACGTTGAAATTCAGTGTGCATGTGATTAAAACCATGTTTATTGATAGACAACGTGTATTTTGAAAGGTGAATCTTATCTCACATAAGCAGAAGTCATATATTTAAAATTTCCGTTCCTTTTAGACCCCAAAGGACAAATTAGTCTGAATTGCAGAATATAACAGTCATTTGCAAAGCAACAAAACAGAAATAAAGCACAAGGCAGTCACAGTCCTCCTAAAATGAAATAAATATTATGAACCAAATATTCTGTCAGCTTTTTCCCAGGAAAGATAAAACCAGCGAGATTAAGAAATCTTTAAGGTAATCATCTAAAATGACAGCAGAGGGTGCTGTCATTTCTCCTTCAGTTCATGATGTCGAGTGAATCTGAAGCTCTCTTGCCCCCCGAGTTGCTACTCTAAAGAATCTTAAAAAACCCCAAACAAACTAGTAAATTTTGAAATTCAGTGGAGTTTTTCTGGAAGAGAATTAGAGACCACTAATACAGGAAGAAAATATACACTGATATGGATTTAAGGCCAGAATTCAACTTCAAAATGTGAAGGCTCTCCTGCAAGTACTTTGATCATACAAAACTGTGGAAATTTTTTGCTGCTGTCTGTTTATATTTAATTTAGAAACAGAAATGTTAGACCTTTTAATCTGTAAATATTTCTCTCTCACAAATTCATGCCTTATCTGCTGCATATTGTTGTCATTACTGGACTGCTAAAACAGAAATGATAGGATAATATTGTTAAATGTTTGCAATATCCTGCCTATGAAAGCCACTTAGTCATCCTTTGGAAGAGCTGACAAGAGAATGTACTGCATCATTTCCTGCCCTCTGAGATAAATAAATTATCTAGAAATGGTCCTCAGTCTTTTCTGCCCTCTGAAATTTCTACTTAGCCCCTACATACAAAGCATGGTTTTCTTGGTTTTTTTCCCTTTCCTTTCATAGCTTGGTTGCTTAAATCATGACCTGTGAGGCCACAGTCAAGAGAAATACTGAAACTCTGGTCAAGTTTGACTGCAGAGAGAACCCAGGCAGGAGTTTAGATGGTGAACTTGCTGCAATGCTGAGTGTCCCTCAGGGTCAGCACAAAAATGCCTGAACACTGTTTATGGTTTCTAAACCTACCAGAGGCAGGATGAACACTTCACATTTCTTACTGTGCTGGAACAGCCAGATCCAGTTCTGAGCTTCACTTGCCATAAATTCAGAGACAGCCCCATTCCAGGTTGTCTTTACAATCTAATACATAAGAAGCTAATCTTGCTTAGGTATTAATTGTTCTCCTTATGCAATTTATGTTATTTTAGAATGCATAAGGTACAAGATTTATGAGGCATGCTTACAATATAGTAAATAGAATAAACTGGCTAGGTTTGTCATGGTTAAAAAAAAAAAAGTTGCAAAGTTTTCATTGTTGTGTCAGTTTATTTTTAAGGGAAGTAGCATGAAGATCTTTTGTATGAAGCCCACAGGTCTCATCAAGCAGTTAGCAAGGTATGAGCTCAGTTTGGTCCATCAGGAATGTAATCCCAACCCCAGTACAGTCCTGGCAAAGTCCTCACTGACTTCAGTAGGGTCAGGTTTTAACCCTACAGGGTCACATCATTTCAGGAAAACGGAGGATCTGGTTTGGTGTCTCTGTTTCTTTTGGACCCACCGGATTCTCTCCAGCCTCATCTCTGCTATTCTCACATGAGTTCCCTTGTTCTTATCTCCTCCCTGTGTTCCTCTAGTCCCACCCACTGGGCTTCACACTCTCGATATTGTATCTCAGTCTCTAATGAGAGGAGGCTGTTGCTGAGTCTCTGCTTGAGGTGGTGTTTGATAAGTCTTCTTTCAGGTCTCACAGTCAAACCCGAAGCAGGAAAGTAAGTTCAAGACGAAGTGGAAACTAGTGGAAGACTAAGGATTTTCCACCTTGTGAGGATGTCAGAGGAGGGCATTATTTATTGGATTCTGGAGTATTGAACTTGTGATTTTTTTGCAAGTCAGGGCTGGAAGTATGTTTAAATCAAAGATTTATTAATCTGTTCCAACAGGCCAAGTTACCTTTTAATAGCTTTCAGGAGTTAGCAAAGGCTGTATTTCTGCAGGTTCTTTGTGGATTCAAGACTTTCCTAGATCTTTCTTCTCTTCACATTTTGTTTTATATAGGTTTTTCTTCCGGATGTTTATTCCATTTATTAGAACAAATACTGGCATGAAGAATACTCTCACTGTGAATTACACCCTATTAAATTTAACTTAAAAAGCAAAGAACTCTGATCTGAACTACTACTGCACTTTTTTCACTGGTTGTATCCATTTGGGTTCCTGTGTTTTCTTTACAATCACAGAGATAAATTTGTTGGTATTTTCTTAATAAATTAAAAGTCATCATTTGGGCATAAGATCCAAAATAGCACAAAATCACCTAGAGCAGAGCTGAAATTTAATTAGACCCTTACACACAGATCAGTTGCAGTCCGGAGTCTGACCTGATTCAAAATTACAGTTATTAGATGTGACATAAATAGAGCAGGTACAGTCACCTGAACAGGGGTGAGGGACTAGAACAGAATTTAGATTGCATGATTGCAATCCAAGATAGGCACACACAAAATCTTTGCTCTAGGGATTAGGCACTCTTAGTTCATGGGTGCTTCTGTGTGTCTACGGAAGTGCTGTCATACTAATAGATCATCCTCATATCCTATTTTCTATGAAATTAATTAGGTATTCTCAAACCACTCATCCCTAGGGGTGCTAAATTGCTCTGGTACATAGCTGAGATATCTGATAGCTCTGGATTCAGCACAGAGCATTAAAAAATAATCACCACGTCCATTAGAAAATGAATGGGTGCTTGGGGAACTTTGTACTTTGGTGATGCCCACAGGACCTTTCCTCCATGAACACCAGGTTTTTCACAGGTGATTCTGATGATGCCCCAGCCTTGACTTATTACATGGGTGGGATACAAAGCTTACTGCTCCTGCCTTTCTCTCAGGATTCTCAAACCCATAAAAATTTTCCATTACTGGGAGATGAATTTAGGGATTAAGTTCATTACCAGTGTACCCACTTTTTATTTGTGTGTGCCATCCACTAATTTTCAGGGGTGACCCCCAGCACAACCTTTGTGTATTACTGAAGGGAGCTTGGAGCTCAAAACTTCTTTTACAAATGATAATCAGTTATTTTGACTATTTTGTATCAGTTTGGAAAGAAGCACTTGGTATAACATATGTGCAAATATCAATCTGGAAAAGCATTTTCCCCAGTCATGCTGAAAGGCTCATTCTCTTGGTGGACTGTCCAGTTTATTCCTGTTGTTGAAAGCATTAGGGAAGGCCTTATCCCTAAAGCTTGTCATCTATCACTTCTGGTGGTAAAAATCATAAATATTCCAAAATTTAGGGTAGATGTTGGGACAAAAAGGATATAACGAAAAGGAGAAATTGCCAAAAAGAGTAAACTGATAATATTTCCATACAATCTAACAGCTTGCCAGAAGTAATAGTTTGGACTTTTGTTCTGTAGATTATGTGGAGATATACATAATCAACTATTTTATTCCAGATAAGCTCATTTCTTTCATTTAGAGCCCAGGGGGAAGAGGAATGCCATGATATCTCCCTCCTTCATCTTGTAGTCTGCTGAATAATTTGTGGTAGCTCAGAAATAGCTCTAAGCCCTTACACCTGGTATACCTATTGCAGGGGCACAGTTGAAGTCTCACCCCTACAGAACCATTTATAGGGAATTTATATTTATCAGCAAGAGCCTGAGGTTCCAACCAGCTGGCTGGAATGCACACTGACAACTGCAATGACAGAGCAGCTCTCTGCATGATAATTTGTCCTATACAGGGCAGAGGTGGGAAGGCATGAGAAAAGGTTGCTGTAACACCTTTCTGGGCATTCTGCTCCTCTAAAATTAAAACCCATCAGTGTTCTTCTGCCTCTTGTTTTTTTGTAGATGTGGATGTGTAAAACTGGCAGCCAGTGTGAGCATTAAAGTCTACAGTGCACTCCCAATGAAAGGCTTCTGAAGACTGTGTATGTGTGTAAGGGGGTAATGTAGCCCTCTTGTCTTCTCACTCTTTATTCACCTTCTAGCATCTAGAATTTTCTGTATTTTAAACGGCAGTGGATTAAAGGAAATAGATGTGGAACCAGAACTCAGATCTACAATTGGTTTTAAGAGCGTCTCACATTCTTTTCCCTTCATTTTTCCTGTCTGGGGAAATGCTACTATAGCATCTAGGTACATTTCAGTACTGTTGTGTTTAAGTGCTATACAAACCTAGTATAAAAAATATTCACACTAAGCCCAAAGAGCTATATTTCCAACTTCACATAAGTATTTTGATAATTTTTTTTTTTTTTTTTTTTTTAAGGTTTGAGAAGAGGAGACTGATTAAACCCAGCATTATGTTGGCAGACAGGAGAGACAAAACAGGTTTCTTTACACTTAAGTAATGAGGAATATCAAGTGGCAAATGCCTTTTTTATTCAGCATTATTGAAGTTTTAAAATGGTTTTCAAAACTTTGACTTTGAAATTAGACTAAAGTTATGAACATGGCAAAACAATCCCACCTAGAGTGCTCATTGGGTGTTATCTTCCAAAAGCAGTAAAATAGCTCATCTCCCTTTTCTGTTACAATGATTTCACTAAATATCTGACATTTACTGCTGACATTGAACTAGTGAGGGATTTTTTTCTGTTTTCCCTCAAATGGGAGTTTCTCTTGAAATGATGAGGAACATTTCAGAGTTGTGACAGAAATATTAAGGCACTTCGTCTGCTTTGTCCAATTTTAAATATGTTTGAATATAGAGCACTTCAGCATATAAAGCAGGAACGTAAGTGTCTCAGAACTCTTTAGCATGCACTGCTGAATATACAAATGCACACATTTCAAAACCACACAGACATGAAAATTTGCAATTGAGAAGCTAAATGAGTTCAATAAAAAGACAGAAAGAATTTCTTTATGTCTAATGGCAAAGTACCCTGATGCTGCTATTTTAGGAAGGAAAATTAATGACTAATTTTTACAAAGGAAGCAGTTCTTCTCTGTAGTTTAGAACTTATTAGTAAATGGATATGCAGAAAGCTCTCTGTGGAATTAGACAAATATGAATCTGTGCACATCAATCTATTTTATACATGTTCTGCAAGACCTCAACAACTAGAGCTAATGCTCCCTCAGCTCCATTGAACTAATTAAGCTAGGTCATTATATTAATAATGGGTTGCCCTTCTGTCTGCATTTATGGCACTTAGCAAGTCAGTGTGAACGTGAACGCTTATCTCATGAGAGAGAGAGCTCCTGACAATGAATTAGATTAATCCATCAAGAGAATTAATGTGACTTGATTACTGTTGATATCTGAAGATGCTGGCATACATGAACAGGTATCTGCAGCTGTAGGAAGCAAGCAACAACACTCCAAACAACTGGGCAAGGCCCTGAGTCTGTACTATTGAGCAAGGAGGTGGCTGACACCAAGACCTGGTGATGCTGGCACATGCAAAGGGTGCCGCAGGATCAATGTTGATATCAACACTTAGGTTAACTCAGCTGGTTTGGTATTTTGCCACAAATAGTTCTAATGCTGTCTGTCATGTAAAAATACTTCATCTAATTAGTTTTCACTTCTCTTCCTTCCTTAAGGGTATGAAAGAGTGAACACAATTGAAAATTAATTCAGAAAAACTCTGCAGTCACCACCCCAAAGGTATAAAATCAACTGCACTTTGGCATGGCTTTGCCAGCTTTCTTCTTCTGTCAATTCTTTCACCTTCTTCAGTTCACTTGCTGATAGAGTGCCATAGACAAAGTTCCTAATGGCTTGGAACCTTAGTTCCTTAAGCTGATAATACTTGGCTGAGAACAGAATGCAACGATTCTTCTCTGTCATAAATATTAAAATATAACAAAAAGTTGATTGCTGGGATAGAGGAAAAGGTTTCAAAATCAGTGAAGTGGAAATTTATAAAGAAAAAAGGTTCTCCTCTTGGCAGAGAGAAATGAGAATGCATGTGAACTGCTTTGTATTATGGTTTAGTACGAAATAAAGTTAAAAAAAATTAAGTTTTTAAAGTTATCTTAATGCTGCCTCCTGGAAGTTGATGGGCAGTACCAGAACTTCCTTCATAAAGAATGCAGCTTTACGGATCTATCAATAGCACCCAACATTTTTGATTCATCATTGGCTGTGGCACAAGGGGAGAAATACTTGACTCGTAGTCTCACACCTACAAATTCACTATATTCAATTGTTTTTCTCACAAATAGAGGAAGGCACGAAGTGCTTCAAGTCCCACAGAAGCGTTCTTCAGCCTCTTCATGTCCCCTCTGCCCTCCTAACCACAGGCTGGGGATCCAAACATTAAGCTTGGTGAACTGCCAAGAACTTCTGTAGGCACTGGAGTAGAGAACAAATTGTTCATATGGTTTGTTAAACAAACAAACGAGCAAAATGAAATACCTATACAATTAAGCTGTTTGTTTAAAACAGAATATATTGAAGTAATTCAAGACTTTATGGATACAAATTTGTTTAGGTTTTTATCCGCAGTGTAACATTCATTTAGAGATGAAGTTACTGGAGTGCTCTTAAGCTTCAAAGGCATGATCCATGGCACTCTTCTATGTTTCCTTACAACACATGGCAAAATAGGTAGCCCTATAAAATAGCCATAAAATAGCTATTTGGATGCATGATAGCAAATACATACTAAACCTAGAAAATCTTGAGTAAAATCTGACAACATAGGAATCACTGGGTGCAGCTTGCAAAGGTGGTGTTTTATATATTATTCACATAAAACTATTAGTTTGACTAATGAAGTCTACAGAACAAGGAGCTGTTTCCATGAACAAGAGAAAGAAAAAGAATAATGTCCTGTGCAGGCTATCTTAAAATATTTTTGACTGTTATTTAAAAATCAAATTTCCACAAATAAAGAGAAAAATTTTATTCATTGTGGCACTCTCTGCAAAGTCGGAAGGTTAAAAGAAAGTAATTTTGTAACCAAGCATAAAATAGGCATTTGAAAAATGATTTGGCTAGGAAAAAACACAATTTTTTCCACATTAAGATAACTTAAGAACACCCAAATTGATTTTTATTAGACTTCTCATATTCACTTCTGAGCTGACACATGCATGAGACATTCAGCCCCAAAGGTCACTTCTGAGAAGGCTATAAGTAACTGGAAACAGCACTGCAGGATGAAATGATGGCTCATTGCTGACTATTACTGCTGGAGAGTGATAGATATTTTACTCCTGAGGCTAAGAGACAGATTCTGTAAATAAATTTTTATTTCTTGGTAGTGCCAATAGCTGGAACATGATGTGATAGAGCCGTTTTTCCCAATGTTATTATTTGACTTAGAGAGAGTGTGGGATGGATGCTGGCAAGGCCTATGGATCTGTGTTGGAGAGAGCCCACCACAGGCTTTTCTCCAGGGCCAGCAGAGGATGGCACAGGGTGAGCACTGGCTCCTGGCACCACATGGCAAATGGCCAAGCCCAAGAGCACCAGTGTGGTTTTCTCCTCCTCCTGCTCACTGCCGTGCCCCAGCTGCTCAGCACTCTGCTAAAACATCTGCTTGAAGGCCCAACACAAATGGCACCAGTCAGCCTGGATGTGAACACCTCCATGCTTTATTCTCTCCATCCCCTCTTCTTTTTCGTGCCAACATTAGTCACTGAGGTTGTTCAGCCCACAGAAGAGGTGGCTTGGGAGAGATTGTAGCCAGGTAAGGGTCAGCTTCTTCTCCCAGGCAACCAGCGACAGGACAAGAGGACACAGCCTCAGGCTGCGCCACAAGGGGTTTAGGTTGGATGGTAGGGGAATTCCTCCACAAAAGGTCTGATTAGACACTGGAATGTCCTGCCCAGGGAGGTGGTGGAGTCACCATCTCTGGAGGTGTTCAAGAAATGACTGGACATAGCACTTAATGCCATGATCTATTTGATCTGGTGTTCGGTCAAGGGTGGACTGTAATTCAGACGCCTTTTCCAACATAATAATTGTTTGAAAACAAAACACGAGAGGCCTCTGGTGAATTACAGCTTTTCTCCAGAAAGACTCGCCGGCTCCGCTATCCATCGCGGACGGCGAGGAGGGGCTGACCAGCTGCCTGCGCCTCCCCACGGTGAGACCCCGGCCCCTCTCCCAGCCCCTCTCCCAGCGCCCCGTTCCCCGGCCCCGCCTCCTCTCCGGCCCGTCACGGGCCTGGCGCAGGCGCGGCTCGGCCATGGCGGCGGCCGTGGAGCGGCGCCTCGCCCAGTTCCGTGCCGCCCGCGCCAGCGCTGCCGACG
>VZSE01014262.1:0-62141 GCA_013398275.1 Promerops cafer | reverse complement strand
GCAGGTAGCGCCCGGCCCGGCGGAGACTGCGCTGCGCTGGGCCGGGACAGCCGCCGCGCCGGGCCGGCCCCGCTGCCAACGCCCCGAGGAAGGGCGGGGGCTTGGGGGAATGAAATGGGGTTTGTTCCTATGCAAAAAACCACCTGAGCCTTACCGCTGGCCCCGTGTCCCCCGGCGCCCGCCGGTCCCGAATAAAGCCGTAGCAAAGCCTGCACTCTGGTCTCGTTTCCTGGGGCCGGGCAGCTGTGGAGCGGCCCCGAGAGGCACGGCCTTGTCACAGCTGTGGCTGCCGGCGTGTCAGCTGGAGGGCTTCAGTTTCCGACGGCTTTACCAGAGGTGACAAAGGCTGACGTTTGACGACACCTGCAGTAGAAGGACCCGCTGCTGCTCTCCTCTGCACCGGCTGGAAACCTCACTCTGAAGAAACGACGTGAAGCAATAGCCATATACCTAAAATAGGCTGCTGCTTTGGTTTGCAGTGGTGTTTTCCATCTAACACAAACGTCAGATTAGAATTCCATTTTTGCTTCATATTAGATTTCATAATTGTAAGCCAAAAAAATACTTATCCCTGGCAGGTATATTTGTATGATCCACTGCTGTTTTTAATATGTAGATCATTGCATTAAAGCAGACCTCCTCAGCAAAGTGGAAGTCACCACTGCTCAAAGCATGGAAAAAACACATGGGTGTGGCATTTGAGAACATGTTTTAGTGTTGAACATGGTGGTGATGCTACATAAGACAGTTGGACTTGATGATCTTAAAGGTCTTTTCCAACCATAACAATTTTATGATTCATTAAGTCATCATTTTGAAGAGTAGCTGCTAGAACTTGTGTCTCTGAGAACAGAGTTCAGAAGAAAAGTCACAGATTGGTCTTTCAAATCCTGTTCCATTATGTCTTTTCTAATTTGACAGTTAAACACATTTTTAAAGCTTGACTCAACACAAATTTAATCACTGGTTGTAGAAAGAAAGCAGTGCTTTGAATTTGACTGAACTAGTAAGAGAGTAATAGATTAAAGTACATGTAATATGTTAACACTGCTAAACATCTCTCAGTAGCTCTCCATGGCATCCTCACAGTTTCTATCTTGGGCTGTTACATAAATTCCAAGTCCTGCTATTTAAAGACAAAAAAAATATGTCATTTGCACATATTCTGTCATCCTCCAGTAAACCCCTCCCCAGAGTTTTCATTATTCTTACTGATTCCTTTTGACTCTGTAACATGCTGCCTTTTGGATTTGATTAAGGTAGGCTCAGCAGGGCCAAAGGCCTCTTGGTAGTTGACACACAGTTGCACATATAAAGAAAGCATTGTTTCCTTGGAAGAAGCACAGACTGTGAGTATTTCCATTTTTAAAAAGTATTCCAATTACAGGGTAAGAAGTAATTAGATGATACTAAAAACACCTGTAAGCAATGGAATTTTCCGAGTTGAAACTTTATTCACAATAATAAAAATAAACATCAGCATAGTGTTTGTGGGGAGTTGATAATCTGACATCTTGTACAGTTCAGTTCTATGAGTATTTTTTAAAACAAGAAAGTACATGCAAATAAATATTAAATATAAGGTAAGATCCATGAAATTATAAAAATTCATAGCAGCAATGCTGGAAATAAAGTTTTCACTTGCTATAAACTCTAGCTGCATTATGTCCAGGTGGATTTATAGACTCTTGCATTTAATGCTTCATGAAACAAGTTACCACAATAAGTGAGCATGAAGCCAAAAGGCACAAGAAATAAAAATTGACGCAGTTCATCTGTTCCAGTGCTTTGTGTGGTTTGCTTATTTCATGCTACTCAAATAAATGTACATTACACATTGTGAAATAGAGATGGTATGAATAACAAAGGCTTGTAAAAGGTTTTACTGAAATAGATAAAGTATGATGGAGAAATTGGCATTGAGACGTTGCCCAATCTCTAAATACACAATGACTGTAATTCTGCTTGGTGGTAATTACTTCCACTGAGTTGTTTTGAGAGGGGATTTAAAAAGGTTTGAACAAGTGAGAGCTTAATTAGAGGGGGAAAAAATGTCCTCTGCAGCCTTCCACTTGGCTAAGACCTCACTTTGTTAACCTCACTTTTCTCTTGTGTTCTAACAAAGCAGAAGTCCCCAAGATAAGTTAACTGCAGTAACTCCTGTGGGCCCAAAGCCCTCAGTTCACAAATGAGCAGAAGGGACAAGAACAGCTTACTAATTCAAAAGCATCTCAAGCTGTTGAATCTTGCTTGTGACAGCAATTAAGTACAGGTTTGTTACCACACATGGAAATGCTCTGTATTCCCATGTCTGTCCTTTCATTTGTTACACACACTTGTTTGTCCAGCGCTGCAGTGAGTTAGAACACTTCTGTACCTTCCTGTTGTCATAGCAAAACTATAAACTTGCCAACAGCTGCACAAGCCACAGAAGCTTTTTTCCCCAGGTTTGCACACAACTAAGCAGGACCAGCATCCACTCTTGAATATTAATGAGTGAAATGATTCCCACCAGTGTGCATTAAGCTGCAGCTGTAAATTGCGTCTGTCACCATGCTGCCCTTTCACCAGCCAGTGACAATCTTTAGTAATTTTTTCCTATTCTTAGCACTTCAGGGCAGACGTTAGATAGAAACATCAAGCATACTCTGTACGTACAGGAAGCTAATTAATTAACTTGTAGGACAGCAGTTAACACCTGCATGTAGTAGACAACTGTTGTATTGATGGTCACACAACACAGAAGCTGGTTATTAAATATACAGAAGAACCTGAAGTGCTTCATTCCAAAGTCAGCTTTGCAACCGATGTTAGGGAGGGAAGGCCTGGAAGCAGCCTGCAGAGAAGCCAGCATGAAGACACATAAGCCAGCCTGAGAACTGTGGTGGATTTCTGCAAACATATCTTTCCCTGGAGCTCAATTACAAGCGTTAGAGCAGAAGGTGGTAACACAACCTCTTTAATTCAATTCTAACCTTATGATTGCAAAACTAATCCACGCTGTTGGCAATTAGGATTCTAATACAATGATTAAATAATCCCATGCAAAGCAATCTAGCTTCAGGCAGGAAAGATGCTGAGTTACATCCCAGAATATCCAGTCCACTTTGTTTGCAATAGGTGCTGTGAATGCAAGTGCAAAGAGACTTGAAAACAGGCAGGGTTATTTCTGCTGAGTAGTTGTAACTGCTTTGCCACAGAAGTTACTTATTTATTACAAGAAATCTGTGAGCAGGGAGATTCTCAGAGCTAGTCTTTGGCACTTCGCCTCTTTGTTGTAAAGGGAGCCCAAGTTACAGCAGAGTAAAGATGTGCAAAGTTTGTTATTAAGTGATGCAATCTATCACATCCTGCTTCTAAAGGTACTTCTGCTTCTCCCCAGCAACTCCTGTCAACATCAGGGAGGGAATACACTATACAGTGTAGATGCAGTCACTGCACAAGCCCTTGTTTTAAACAGATGGAAAAAAAGCTCATGAAGTTCAGGGGGTTTTGTCTGGAGTTGTTGGTTTTGTTTGGGTTTTTTTGGAATGCCGCTGATGGGAAGCTGGCAGGCTCTGGAGGATAGCAGCCCACCCCGGGAAGGGGGCGGGAGCTGTCCTTGGTCCTGAACCCTCGCCCTGCGCCAGGGCCACCTCCCCCTCCCCCTCCGCCCGCGTGGGTACCTTGTGTCACAGGAGAGAAGGACCACGGCCAGAGGGGAAACAAAAGTGAGTACACACTGCCAACTACCGAATCTTGGACCAGCAGTGGCCTCAAGGTGACTTCTCTCTGTGTGTTTGCACCCACAAGAAGCAGAGTAAAGCTCAGACAGGAAACGTTCTCTTGAAACACAAGCCATCACCCCATCCCCGTGAACGCCTGCGTGCCCACCAGGTGGGTAGACTAGCACTGACAGTGGAAGGGCTGTGCATGCAGGGCACATTTCCATCCATGTCAACAGAGATAACGTGCACCTATTCCTAGCAGAGGAGGTTCCTAATAGATACTGCATTTTTGTTTTGTTTGGGTTTTTGTATTTTTTTAAGTGAAGCTTAAAGATAGCACTCAGGAGTGTTCAATACACTACCTGCTGTATATCGACAGACCTTCAGGGTGCTGTTGTTCACCTACCCAGAAAACAGATTAGCATATTTTCAACTGTAACTTTTGAAAACCCCTGCTACAAAACTGATTCTTCCCTGAAACGCAAGTTGTGTCCCACTAAATTATTTTTTTCTAAAAATGGTGGTGGCACCTTACCCTATCCCCAGAAAAGTCTAAATGTATTTTTTGGCAATAATCATATTCTATATCCTTGTAATTTAATCAGTCGATCACTCAGCTCACCCACTCAACAGTAATAAGCCATTGACCCTGTGGTTTCAGACTGGATCAATGCTACGCTTAAGTTTTGGACCCCCGGAGGCCTTGTGTGCAAACAGGAAGAAACTCTTTTAACTTACTTTAGACGTGACCAATTTTTCCTCTGATGTGTTGATTGCATTACCAGATTGCCTTCCCTAGAAACCTTTGTCCAACAGCCTGCAGGCGATGAGCAGCATATGCTTAAGTTTCTTGCTGGAGATGGCAAACTTAAGCCACTTGCTTGGGTATTTAAGGGTTTTCAGGTACATTATGCAGTTCATTGTTCTCAGTCTGATTCACCTGCAGAAATCTCAGCTGAATGTGGCCTGACAAGTGGCAGCATAGACACTGCTGCCTACTGTGCCCCCGCTACTGATGCTGTTGGCTGGACACTTCAGAGGTTTCATACTGCTGTCTCTCTGGACATACAAGTGTTCCAATCGCCAGCGCTCCCAGCTTTTCCGAAACTCCATCTGAACCTAACAGAAGCAGAGAAGGAAACAAAAGGAATGAATGTAGAACTAATCAGCTCTTTAAATTACTCCATCAGAAAAAAGCAAGGATACCACACTGAGAAAAGCTGCAAGTGCTTTAAACCTGCAATATTATTGCTTCCAATTATCCAATTATCTCATTAAGCCATTGTAGGCCATTCCACATTTAAAATAATGATGACATTCATTTTTACTTGTAGAAAAAAAGCTCTTTTATGAACCAGAAAATCTTACCTTCATTATTTTGCTCTAAATTGTATTCATCTGCAATACTGATTGGACTCTATGCCCTACCAGTACTAACAATTAAGCTGACTTTGCTTATCAGACATGAAACAACTGAAAAAATTGGTTTTCTGCTCAGTATTGCACCACAGGTATTCTTAAGAGCTCTGACTTCTAGTTTAATTTAAACATTATTATGTCCTGGATTATTTTTGTTCTTTGAATATTTATGTGGGTTCTTTTTATTTCATACAAAACCAAATGTTTATTCAGAATTGAAAACAACAATTAAGCAAGTTAGAGACGGTACTCGTTCCCCTTTTAAATAGCAGTTACAGTGTCTCATTCCAGATACTAGCTTTTCTTGAAGCTACAAAGTATGCTCATTTCATCACAGGTTCTGGATTAAACTGTGTAACCTCTGCACTGGTTTGGAAGTTTATCCAGGATTTTGTAACTGCTAAACAAGAACAGAATTGGATCTTCCTGTTCTGGGGCAAAGTTCTTGCCACTTGACTGAAGCAAGAACCTCCATTAGCTTTTAACACGTAAGGCAGAGGACATAAAATTTCACATTTGAAACTCTAGATAAAGGCAGAAGTGCAACCATAGTAATAAGTTCATTATGGTGTGTACTTCAGCCTGGAAGTAAGTAGCTGGGTCACTTAAGGGAGACTTCTCTGGAGAGATGCTTTTTTATTTTAGGATCTCATACTAACTACCAAGAGACTAAGTAGGTTGACAGCAGTTTCAGCACAGACTTGTCATCATGCTCAGGGTGTTGAAACCTTCATATTCTGAGGGAAACTTCCTGAGGAACCAGCTGCTGTATGTCTGCTTTCTTTGCTTGTTCACTGTGAAGTACTAAATTTGAGAGGCAGTCATAGAAAAGGAGCAAAGCCTTACAAAACTAACTGTCTTCCCCTGGTGGGTGCCTCTATCAGTGCTTGTCAGCTCTGGGCTACAGCCCTTGTACTGAATGTCCTGGTGGAACCAGCTGCATCTCTGTGTTTCTGACATCTGTCAGAACCCAGAATCTGACCTCCACTGTCACAACCAAATGGGTCAGAAGAAAAGATGCTGAGACAGATGCTTGTATTTTACCATGGTAAGGGGGATTTGTTGTGTCAAAAGGTGCACAAACACACCAGAGAAAGTGTGTCTGGGATAGCTTGGCATAGAACAATGAGGGAGAATGGTCAGATGAAGGCAGAAATGCAGGAGCCATAGTGTCTGCAGGAAAATAATTTACTATATTACCACCCCAGTACTTGGCACCTTTTGTGGGCATGGAAAACAATAATCCAGCACCAGGAAAAAGCTGTTGTATGCATTTACTGACAAATCCTGAATGAAAGCATGAACCTAGTGACTGAGAGAGTAAGTCAATGAGCAATAGAAATAGGTACCTTCAGGACAGTCAAAGGGAGGAAATTAGTCTTTACTCCAGCTGGATATGACAGGCTTGAGCTATGATACAAATAGCCTGCAAAATTGAGATAAAGTGAATGGAAGACCTGAACAAAAGACTGTAGGAGTGGGTCTATCTTAGGAATTGATATGACTGGCATAATATCAGTTTTCTCTCCAGGGGTTAGGAAGAGGGTATGGAGCAGCTCTGCTGCCTGTGTTGAATCGAGCTTTTGCCTAGTGGCTTTGAATGTATAAGCGAGGGAATTGGTTAAGTTTTATTTTGCAGAGACAGTTCCTGAGCACAGAAATAGATCTACAGATCTTTCAGCAAAATAATTATCGTAGTAACTTCCCTGTGTCGGTAAGATTCCCCAGAAATAAGACATACAGGAAAAAGGATACCAAAAACAAAGCTCCCATGACGTGCTGGTTTTGGCTGGGGTAGAGTTAATTTTCTTCACAGTAGCTAGTATGGGGCTGTGTTTTGTATTTGTGCTGGAAAAAGTGTTGGTAATATAGAGATGCTTTTGGTATTGCTGAGCAGGCCTGCACAGTGCCAAGGCCTTTTCAGCTTCTCATCCCACCCTGACAGCAGGCAGGCTGGAGGTGTGCAAACTGGGAGGATACCTGCCTGCCAGTGGGAAGTAGTAAATGAATTCCACGTTTTGCTCTGCTTTACCTATTAAATTGTCTTTATCCCACTCCAAGAGTTTTCTCACTTTTATTCCTTCAATTCTCTTCCCCATCCCACCAAACTGGAGTGAGCGAGTGGCTGTGCGGTGCATAGTTGCTGTCTGAGGTTAAACCATGACATGTGAGAAAGGGGAAGAAAAATGTATGTAGGGTATTTTAAAAGAGAAAGGAAAGAGGTGGGAGAACTTGAAAAAGATGGTCATGGAGCTTAAAGCTGGAGAAGATCTCTCAAAGAGAGCTCTAGATTGAGCTTCATGCAGCTAATGGGGAAGGAAGTTGACAGTGAGGCAATGAATCTGGAATCTAATTATAAAAAAGCCCTAAATTTTGGCAAAAAAAATCTCAGCAGGTGATAGTGAAAGGAGCATAGGTCTACAATAGGATGAAACTGAGCTGATGGAAGAGTTTAATAGTCTGTATAGAGAATGAAAGGAAATCAAAAGCAAAAGGGAGGACTGGACAGTATTTCAAGAACTCAGGAGTCCTGGCATCAGGACAGATTCTTTAAAGTAGAAGAGACTGAATCATACTTCCATTGTATGTCTTTGACAAGAAGGCAAAAAGGAGAACTAAGGCTACAGAGGATGAAATCTGAACCATCTTCAACTAAGTGGTGAAAAAAGGCAGCATCTCTGTGGTCTAAATATTTCTTATAGAAAGCAGCATTAACAGCAGAAAAACTGGTAACATTAAGCCTAGCTCATTTTGCAAGGGACATTGGTGGTAACAGGCAATCTCATGAGACCCTACTGTTGGCTTCAGAGCAAGTTCAGAGAAAATCCAGAATCTTTCAGGCAAAGTAAGACTGAAATATGAGCAAATTCTATTTTTTTTCAGAAGTAGATATTAGAAAAGGACATTAATATCACTTCTATCTTCATTTCTACTGTTGATCTAGGTGTCAGGACTTGCAAAGAACTTTCATTCTGTATGGTTAAGGAAAAAGAAAAGGAGTCAGTGAGTCCCAGATAAAAATGAAATGTAGACCACATTGCAAACAAGNATTGGTGGTAACAGGCAATCTCATGAGACCCTACTGTTGGCTTCAGAGCAAGTTCAGAGAAAATCCAGAATCTTTCAGGTAAAGTAAGACTGAAATATGAACAAATTCTCATTTTTTTTCAGAAGTAGATATTAGAAAAGGACATTAATATCACTTCTATCTTCATTTCTACTATTGATCAAGGTGTCAGGACTTGCAAAGAACTTTCATTCTGTATGGTTAAGGAAAAAGAAAAGGAGTCAGTGAGTCCCAGATAAAAATGAAATGCAAACAAAGGTAGTCTTTGGACACATACAGTGTGTCAGATGACAGTTTCTCATTTAGCTTAGGAAAAGAACTCTCATATAGTTTAGAACAGACTTTACTTAATCAAACTCTTTACAAAGATTTTTTTATGGACGCTAATGACCGGGCTTGGCAAAATCCTACTCCCCTCTTTGAACAAGAGTTGGAACAAGCAAAATAATTCATCCTAGACTCGCAGTGAAGCTGAACTCATCATGTTTAGATTTTATGAACTACATCACAAAGGCAAGAGAATTATAGTACAAGAGATTTGGAGCATTTCTTAGAAACATAGTAAGCTACTACACAGTAAGCTCCCTCAAATGAAACAAGCCTGCCCGTTTGAGGGCTTGCAATAAAGTCTGGGTTACGATGTAACTTTGCCCTTATTTCAGGTGAAGGAAGTTATTGAGCATTAGGCATGAGAGGCCTGGGTGCAGCTGCACAAGAGATGTATGAGCAAACGCCAAGGTCAATCAAAAGAAATACAAGATCCACCAGCAGACGGTGCTGCATCTCAGGATTGAAGTGCACCTGTAAAGCCATACAAGGAATTTGAAACAAATATTCTCTAATTCATGACACGCAGCAAATTACATTCACTCCCAACAGTGAAGCCTGCTGCTACTCACCTCTTATTTTGGTAAGCAGTACAATTAACAGATTCACTTCAATAAAATCTTACCCAAAACCTACAAAAGTGAGCAGACTCCTGCAAGGCTTAATTCAGGATGCCTGCTGCTTTTCTGTTGACTCCAGCCTGGCCACAATGACACAAGTAGCACATTTTTCTACTGATTCCAATTCCTTGATGAGGCCCGTCTCTCAATAAGTGATCTAGAATTACCATGTCATCATTAAAAGTAGATTTATTGTGAGTGTAAAACATATTGATGTGCATTTGATTTAATATTGTAGTGACTAAATGAGTAGTGTTGGCTTCCCTTACGAACCTGGCTGCTGAATGAATGAATAATCATCAGTTAGAAGGCAGCACAAGAGATTCCTGTAATACTGAAACAGAACAACACCCTTTTCCACAACAGGGCTGGGATTCAGCAGAAGCCACAGGAGATGGTACTTGCAATCAATTAACTCAAAGCCAAAGGTACACTTCTTCTGGTTTTGTGAGTTTACCACTCTGTGAAGTTCAGTTTTAATGAGAGAGTGATGACACCTTCAGGCAGCTAGGCCACAGAGAAACCAAATGAAACCAAACTGTACAGCAATAGCCACAAGGATTCTCCAACTTCACCAGCAAGCTGAACTGACTTCACAGAACAAAACGGGCTCCTCTCCCGCATTCACAAAAACAAGCAAATAAAAAGCACTATACGACAGATTAAGAGCAGCTGTAATTCTTAATTAAAGAATCCACCAGTGCAAACTACACAATTGTAAGCAAGACTGCTTGTGAGATTCCACGTCTACAAATAGTGACTGTAAATTATACTGCCTGAATTCCTTCCAAACATATTTGTCTGATGAGTTATCTTACAGAGCTGTGCAGGGAAGGATCTGTTAAAAAAAACTCCTGAAAAAGGACAATTTAGCAGTTTAACACCATTTTCAATTTCCTTTTCCTATAGTTCATGCTGATAAGGCAAATTGGAACAAATAGTATCTCTCTTACCTCATTATTGATGAAACAGTAAAGAATTGCAACCATCAGCCCCTGAAATCAACAAAAACCAGAACAGTGAGCAGAGCAGTTTCCTCTCTTTGCCAAACTCAGTTGCAGAGGGCTAGAGGCTCCACACTGACATGTCTCTGATAAGACTGAAAGGTGGAGAATCATTGGTCCCTGTCAACTCTGATGGCAGAGCAGAGGTTTGACCAAACTATGTCTCAAAGCACATGATCTTAGGAAAAAGGACTAGTTTTCTTCAATCTGTTGTTTTTGTCTAGTGATTTCTTTCCCCTTCTTCCTTACAAAGCAAAGGTTTCAAGTCTTAAACACTTCCTAAGTGAGTAATTCACCGCAGTCTTAAATACAGTTCTGTGCTTGATAAACAGGGAATGAGTGAGTGTGCAGGGAAACAGAATAGGATTTCCTTACAGAAGGAGACTCATTTGAAATGGCTTTACCTAAGGCAACAGTTAAATAAAAATCACAATAAGCCTATGCCATCCTCACAGGGAGTTACAGCTGGAGACAGCTACCTCTCCCAGCACAGGTTTTCCAAGGAGTATCAGAAACACTGGAGAAAGCACAAAATTGCTTTCAGCAATGTCACTGTACAATTACAGGAAATCAGACAACTTTGTTACTGCCCTGAGGTGAACCATAGGAAGTAAATATTAATATGTGGACAGGAATACCAGCTTATTGCAGTAAAGTTGGCTGTTAAAGTTAGTCCTTACACTTTCCTTTCCACTGTCATAATCCTGTAACATCCAGTGCTAAACTGACAAATCTAAGGAAAAGGGAGCATGCGATGAATGAAAGAGAAAGCAGGTCCCCAAATAGCAGTTAAGAAATATCTTATGCCCATGGGCACAATATGAGTGCTACCTGGAACGAAGCAAAGGAGAGCTCAGTAAAAAGCTTCACAAAGCGCAGCATCCCTCTGGCATGCTCGTCAGTAATAAAGGCAAAGATGACCTCATGGGTCCCCAGCAGTGGGATCAGAGTCAGCGTAGACTTGGCCAATCTAAGATCACAAAGACATTAAAAAACACAGTGCCACTGAATAGACCATTGTTGATCCAAACAGTCACTGGGAATCACCATTTCTCCGTTCTGTTTCTGACAGTTTCAACCTCTGTAAGTCACCGCACCACTTGGTGACGCAGGGTCCTCTCCCAGAGGCTGCAGGATAGAAACCTCCTCAAAATAACCTTAGTAAGTTCCCACAAGTTTTAACCTCCCCTACCACTTTCACTGCAGACCATTTATTGGTGAAAGCAAAGCTCTGTATCCAGCTACTGGCTGTATTTCACCTGGAAAATCTTCCAAACTCAGTAAGAAGCCATGTGCTTTCTTGTACCTGTGATGTCTTTCCTCTGTATTCTTTTGTCCACCTGTCATTGGCAAAGACAACCAAAATCTATCTTCTTGATGACCTGAAAGACATAATCTAACAATAACTGGAATCTTTTAAAAAAATATCTTGGCAAAGGGAGGAGTACTTGGTATTCCTTCCCACCTCTGCGCTGTGTTAAATCTTCTAAACATTGTAACTATCTGGAACTGCAGAACACTTTGTCAAAGCAATCAAACTGTCTTGAAGAAATGAGTGATGGAAGGTTCAAAGACACAGCTAGCAAGGGATGAAAGACAAACCAATCTGAAATAAATTATTCTTCACCTGTGAGAGAGTTCAAGGTACACAAGCACAGGAAAAAATTCACAAGAATGATCCTTAACTCTCTTTTGATAGACATACATGCCAGACACCCAACAGGTTAGTGGAAGATGCCTGGGGATCATGTGGGAGCTTCCTGGGCCACAGAACTTACCACCATCTCCCAACAACCTGTCTTGAGACAGGTCAGTAGATGCAAAATCACTCAGCAGGGCTGTCAGACCTTGTAGATCTGGTGTGCCTGAGGGCTATTGGCTGCTATTCTGAATCACGTAACCATTCAGGTTGGGAGGCACCTCTGGAAGTCTCTAGCTCAACTCCAGTTCACAGCAGGTTACTCAAGGCTGTGTGCAGCCAAGTTTTGAGTATCTCCAAGGTCCTCCAAAGCCCCTCTGGGCCTCTCTTTCAGCATCAGACCACTCTGTGAATTTATTTTCACCTGACATGCAAGGGGAATTTCTCTTGCTATAACTTGTGACCTCTGCCCTTGTTTTTTCACTGAAAATGCTCCAATTTCTGTACAAGTGGGCTTGGAAACAAAGCCTCCAGCTCAGACAAGTCCTCTTCTTTGCTTTGAACTCTCAAGACACATTAGGATTTCCAAAATTTCATGTGAGGTTAAGAAGGTAGGTAACACACATGGTAACTCTACACTGATAAGAAATCACCAAAATATGTGCTGTGTCTCATTTAGAAGACTGCAGCATCAAAATACCCAATGTAAAATAGCTAAGTCCAGTGCCAGCAGTAGTCCAGCTACCACAGCATGTAGCTCCACACTTCAAGAGCTAACTTGTTATTCTTACATTGTCTTTCAGACTGCAGTACAAAAGTCAAGATGCAGAAATGAAGGATGCAACCATGAATCTCAGCGAGGTGATTAAGTAACAGGGAGAATACAGACAGGGATAGAATGACTGCAAACCAAAAATTGAATGTATCTGTGATAGCCCTGACATTTCTCTTGAAACATCTCATGCATTCAAGACTGAAAGTTTTCCCAGTAACAACTGGCAAGAAGAACAAGGAACAGAACTCAAAATGATCCCATCTTGTCTTACTGGAAGTGAAGGCTTTTATTTCTATCAACTCATATTACTTTGCTCAAATTAGAATAAGATAGGATATTTCAGCTGGGAGAAACCTATGACAACCACCTGTTCAAAACTTAAAGCACGTTCTTAAGGGCACTGTCCAAATGCCTCTTAAACACTGACAGGCTTGGGGCATTGACCACCTCTGTAGGAAGCCTGTTCCAGGGTTTGACCATCCTCTCAGTAAAGAAGTGCTTCCTAAAGTCCAATCTGAACCTCCCTTGGTACAGCTTTGAACCATTCCCACACACCCTATCACTGGATACCCTGCGAAAGAGCTCAGCATCTCCCTCTCTACTTTTACTTCTCAGAGGGCTGGAGAAGGGAATGAGGTCATCCCTCAGAGCCCTTTGCTCCAAACAAGAAAGTCAGGAGTTCTCAGCCACTCCTCACAGGACATTCCTTCCAGCCCTTACACCAGCTTTGCTGCCCTCCTCTGGGTGATTTCAAGGACTCTAACATGCAGTACTTGCAGGTGCTGCAGGTATTTTAAAAATATCTGCTTAATTAATAATCATCCAGTCTAGTGGAAGACTAAAGTGACAGACATCAAGCCTTCTGTTTATAACATAGGTGAAATACCTACCCTGGTTTCACTGATACTTCTCTGTGGACTGACTGTCCAAGCAGTTACACCAATGCATGACACCACACCTGTGCATTACTCAAAGGCTGTGGTCTTTAACCACCTTTGTCTACCCACATATGTGCTGTCTGCTTTCTGTCCTTTCACATATGTCCTTGTCTGCTTTTATTCTGATGAGCACAAAAAGTGTCAGACCATCTTAAGACATACCTGCATTTTATGTCAGTTTTGCACATCAAATTAGCCTGCAGTTTGGAGATGATGATGCATATAACTCTGATGAAGATGAGGAAATTCACCTGGAGAAATTAAAGAAGAATTTATATCACCATCAATAAACCCATGTGCATATGTACTCAAAAAGGCTCGTTTGTGTATGCATGTGTAGGTCTCTGTGCATCCTGCTATGCAGCAGCTGCAGAATTTGCCACAGAACTCAAATCCTTGCTAAGGAATTGTGGTCTAAATGTGAATGCACAAGCCACCCTTGAAAACACAGGCACTTCATTACACAAAGCAGGGGACCCCAATTACTCTCTGGGGAGTGAGACACAGTAAACGTGTGGGTTGGCCCATTTGCCTTGTCTGGAGATCTGAGCCTGACACAGTATTGTGCCTGCAGAACATTTCTACACAATGCAACACATTTTCCAGCTCTTTTTGTAGCCCGGGATCTGAAATATTATCTTTGGTCTCCCTGAACTACCTTCTGTACCTTCTTGCTCACAGGGGAATTGATGGGACTGCTGCAGCACGCTGTTCTGTTATCATGTCCTGCCACTACAACATGACAGCTTGTGGCCAAATTAAAGAAACAAAATGCTAGTCTGGAATTTCAGTGACAGAAACCAACTTGGCTTCATAAAATCACATTTCTGAATGAAAATGTCAATAGCCTCAAAGGTTATTAGCCTGTGGACATGCACAGTGGCCACGTGTGCATCTTTGTACCGTATCGTGCTGTTCTCAGGGAAATCTGCCATCTCACAGCACACGTCTCAGACTCACCCCGATGGCGATGAGAATGGGCAGCCTGATGATCAGCCAGTAATTCATGTTGTAGTTTCTGGTCCAGCAACTAGTAGGAGGACAAAAAGGAGATGAAGGAAAAGTTTCAGTACATTAGTAAAATCTCTTGTTTTTCATTCTGTTCCAGCAATACAGATGGAAAACAATATTAAGGACTAGATACCAGGAAAGCACATCATGCTGACATGGAAACAGATGCAGCTGCTTCTGAGAAGCACTGAATGCTTTGTACTATTGCAGCTATCAAAATCCAACTGGATACTGCTCACCGGCCTTTCTTGCCCACTAATGGCTAGCTCTCCTCCACAATTTCCTATGAATTATCATCCATTAATTGTGAAGATTTACTCCATTAAAACCAAGGTCAAATTTGTCATCTGGCTGAAAGAAGAAGGGGGGGAATCTGTTTGAGTCTGATTTTTCTGCTGTCATTCTTAGCTTCCTCGTCCTGCACTATTTTTTTTATTATTCTTCAGCCTCCAATGTCAGAACGTCTTATTTAATTGCTTGTTAGTTTTTATCCCATTACTTACCATCATTATTCTCAGATCAATATTGAGATCAGTCATCTATTTTATCTGTCCTTATTTTAAAAAAGGAGTAACTAATTTCAACCATGGGAAAGCAACAGCAGCTGCAAACTCCCGCTCCTTCAGTGCATATGCACAGGGTTTCAGGCCCACTGGGAGTTTTAAAAATTATAAACAAGTAAAATCAAAAATGGGAGCAACAGTTCCTAACTTTTGCTGACCTGAGCCCTCTGCCAAGTAGAGTAGCATGGTGCAGCAATGTAATACTTCATTCACCACATGAGTCTCATTTTAGCTTTTAAAATTCCTGTCTCCTTGAGCAATACAGGAGAAAAATGACAAGAAAAGTCATGACAGCCACAGTTTCACTGGTCTGAAGTGAACCTTAAACTGAGGGTTTGTACATCTAGCTCCTCTCCTCTGGCCACAGCCAGCCACCACCACTGTCTGATGGGCCATGTCTGTGTAGGATGGCCCGGGTGTTAGGGCAGTGCTCAGGTGCCACTTGTTGCTGCAGTGACAGCATTCTTAATATAGCTATGAAATAACTTTGTTAGACTCCTGCTCAGCATTACTCAAAATCAACAGACACCAGTAAAGCCAGCAGGTTTCAGAGCTGCACAGGCTGGGAAACAAACTAGGAAACAGCACTACATAAAACATAGGTTCCTTCCCAAGAAAGGTTTCTCTTCATCTCCAAATCTGTTCTGCCAAAACATACATATGCACAGTTTTCCCTAAGGCTTCTTAACAGACCTATGGAAGTTCAGCTTGGATGATGCTGGTGGAGCTGAAACCCTGCCCCAGCCTTGTAGTGGGACAGTCTCAGAGAAGAGAGCAAACCATGCAGCACCTGGGAGGGATCCATGCTACAAGCACACACCCACGTGTGCTCACTCACTAGAGAGTAAAGCGTAGCAGCTTGGCTGTGGCAATTCCACATTCCCTTGCAAGTCCAAGAAGGGCTCAGGATATATCATTTTTCCTTCAATTTCAGTTTAATGCTTACAAAAAGCATATTATTGCCACCAGCAGCTCTACAGCCTCCAATTCAATTGCATTTCAGATACTGGACAAAAAAGGTGCACAGACTGTGTTCAGTTAGTGTACCTGAGTGAGAATGTGAGTTACAGAACTTCTTAACTGGTACACATGACTGGGAGCCAGCTTCATGGAGCCTTTGAAATTAATTTTATTTGAACACTTCAAGACTGATGGGATAAGAGGCATAGCTGGAAGTTCCAATTTTCTCACTACCTGCACTAGATGCAGAGGCAATTAAAAAATTTCTTTATATTAACAGAGGCTGAGAAACAATTCTTTACATTAACTCTGCTACATTTCTGTGCTAATTTCCTTCCTGTGGCACACATCCATTTTAGCTACCTTTAAATTTATACAAATATGTGCAATAAAAAAACCATTACAGGTCAATTAAGGTGTCATGGCTATTGAAGCATGCAGAAAATAAAACTGGTACATCTCTACGTGATTTCTTGCCCATCTGTGCTTTCTGTGATTGCCACACTGATAAATACACTGGTATCTATTGTGCTTGGGGTCTATCCCTACAGTTTGCTCAGCACCTCTCAGAAGACGCTTGGCAACTAATAGCCTCAGAGCCGTGAATGGAGAATTTGTCCAGTGAAAAAAATGCTAGTGGGATGTTTCTGCCTTTGCTTATTAATTCAGTATTTTCCTTCTAAAGTGAAAACACTGAATTTTTACCTTGAATTGCTACAGGTGAATGGAAAAAAAAGGGATTGAAGGCTGACTGGTTTTGCTCCCATACCTAATTGCAGACAGAAGCAAAACTGTGTAAGTATCAGCTTTTTAGATACAGTCTAATAACTAAGAACAACAGCTTGTCTTTAATTTTACTTGTAATCTAGACACAATATTTTTTTAATAGCTCACTTTTTGAAACACTAATTGCATTTTGAAGAAGTTTATACTTGGACATGTAAGGAAAGAAGAAGCCATTGTGAACCAACCAAGTCTTGCAGGCTTCAGTCCTTTACTAAAATGGCTACATTCACAGGACTGCCTCAGATTCCTAGCCCTGACCACATTTATTTCCAGTTATTCTTCATAGCCAAGGAAGTAGTTAAATCACAAATGAAATTTACAGCCCGCTGCACGGTGACAGAGCTATGGCAAACAGCATGAAAGATATCCCTGGCTACTCCAGCAAATGCCTGCCCAAGGCAGAGAAATCTTGCCTTTCAGAGCAGCTGCTGCACGTGGTTATTTATTGTTGTATTTTACAAATATTTAGACAAGATTTAGAAAATTCAATAATGTGCAAAATTGGCCCTTTTAAGGTCTGCTGAAGGCAGTGAGTGACAGTTTTCCTTAATAGAAAATATAAATCAGCTCTGAGCACTGCCTAATGTGTGAGGCTCAGCATGAGCACTTTGAATACATTTTCTACATCAATGGGAAGATATGCCCATGGAACGTTGCCTGTTCAGAGGCTGCATGGTCTCTACACCTATTCTGATAATTTCAACAAAACTTGCAGTACATCAGTACAGCCACAATCTTGCTACAGAATATCATCAAGTCAACCTTGAAAAGGAAAGTCAAAAAATCCTAGCATTGCTTAAGCCAGAAAAGACAGCTTTGACTGAACTGGTTCAGTACTATGAGGAACACAAAAAAATAGCTGGTTCTTAATACTGAGAAACACCACAAAACAGTTTGGGGGTGCCTCTGACTAAACTGAATTTTCACATTGCAGCATCTCTCCAGCAATAATTGTGTCTGGGAGGAAAAACAAAAAAGAAAAAAAGAAAAGGATCCTCTACAAAAGTGTTGGCTGGGTAGTTTGGAAACTAAGGAAAACTCCTCAAATAATAAATTTAAAATAAAAATGAAAGACCTTAAATTTATTTCTTTTAACAAAGAAAGCTACCCAACTATTTCTAGGCAGCCATTATCTCTAAAAAGAAGCCACTTTCCTCCCTTAAAAAAAACCAAAAAACAAAAACAACAAGCTATAGAGCTATTTGAAAAATAGCTATTTATAAAGCATATACAAAGGTATTTTTTTCCAGAACAGCCACCATGGTAAAAAGGGACAAAAAGTATTTTATGTTTTACAGCAGTTTTGTGCGTGACATAGTTGACTTCAGCAAGACTAACGTAAGCAAACAGAGAATGTGCCTTTATTTTAGGAAAATCTAAATAATGGGAGCTTTAACAAGAAAAGGCAATCACTTCTCTGCTGCTAGGCATAGGCTAATCACTACAAATTGCAGACAGAATCCTGTGGGAGGTTGCTGTCTTCTTCTGAAACAACTGTAAAGGCTACTGCCAAAGGCACAGTATCAGGAGTGGTCTTGGTTGGGTAGGATGACTGCTATTGTTGATACTGTAAGTACAGAAAAACAAAACATACCTTTCCCTGACCTGCAAAAGAACAGATTTATTCAGACATGCAGAAAATTCTGATCAGAAAAAAACATATGCTCCTTTCTGAAATGTTATGCAAGACCTTCAGACAAAACAGAAGCAATTATGTGAGGTTTCAGCACACTGCCAAAGCAAACCACACTGAACAGAAAGCAAACAAAGACCTGCTGGTGCACACATACAGCACAAATGAGACAGCTATAAAAATCAGAACTAAACCAACCCCTCATCTTCATAAAGGTACTTGACAGTTCCCCAGAGGATAACAAACAGCATTGGCACACCTGAAAAAGAGAGGAGACAAGGTTGACATTGACACTGAGACTGGGAAAAGCAGAGAGAAGGACAACTCCCTCTGCCCCCCCCATCATGACAAGCAACATAATTAACCGGTGTCAGAGCTGCAGCTCCTATCCACAGATTGCCATGAACAATGGGCTCCCACCTAGCTCTCAACAGGCATGAAAAATGAACAAGACAAGTGCCCCATAACAGGCATTCACCACTTCCATGGATATTTTCACAGACAGGCCAAGGGAATTACATTTTTGGAAGCTCTACTAGCCTCTATACTCATGCTAGAGAGAGGTGCAATGCGTTCCGAACAAAACCTTTGTGTCTAAAATTCTGCTTGTGGGTCATCTACACTGTATTCAAGCAGGACCAAGTTCAGGCTGCCAGTGTGGGCACACCCAGCAAGTGTCCTCCCCCACAGGGAAGTCCCAGTTCTGGCTGTGGTACTGGCGTGGACTTGAGTGGCTGCAACAAAGACAGCAGACGAAGCCGGCAGTGCGGAGAGGCTTGGCCCTGCCCTCACCTGAGCGCGCACGGGCTACGGCTGGTCGGCTCATCTGGGGTGTGAAGCGCAGAGACAAGCCAAGTAAGCTGGCACTCATCACCTGCTTTACAGTATCAAAGGCTCTCTAATTAACTTCTTTCATTTATGAAGAGCCTAGATAATTAAAAATAATTTTGAAGTGCATCTACCAACCAATACTCAGTACAGAGAATGATAAAAATGCACACAAAGAAGGAAAGCGGGTTGTGACTCAAAAGGCAGGATGAGGAATTTCTGCTTCAGGACAGATCAAGATGGTCTAATTCGTCTTTGGACAGTGTCTGATGCTGCATGTGCCTTGTATAGAAAGAGCAACATTTAGCATACTTTGTTACTTTATTCTTAAGAACTAGTGAAGTAAGGGACCATAAGAACATCAGGCTGCAGCAGTAAATTCTGCACAGGGCAAATCCACAGTTAATGGCAGCAGAAGCCACGGGGAAATTGGTGATCTCTCACAGTCTGAATACCTCAAGCAGTATCTTTATTGGGCATTACCAGTAAAAAACCTTCACTTTTGTTGTATTGCAGAATTTCTCTGCTATCAGAACAGCTAAATACTACAGACACAGAATAATAATATTCTCCCTAATCAGTTAATTAAAATAAAAGAGAGAGAGCAAAGAGCAGCATGGAAAAATACCAATAATTAAAATAATAGCAAATATAATGAATTGAGTAGAGATTATTTGGGCAAATAGCTACCATGCTCCATGGATTTACTTGATACAGAGAATACACAGTATTTTGGGAGCAAAGTTACCAAAAACTCTATGCTGCCTTGATAGTCATATAAAGAGATGAAGAACAGGCTCACTGCACTGTTGCTATTCCAAACCAAATGAGACTTTGATTCACAGAAACCAATTATAGTTTGAATTCTTCCTTTCTTGACTTGGCTGAACATTAAGACATCTTAATATGAAACTTACAGGCTAAGACACAAACACTGAGAGCACAAAGGCTGTATGTCAGTGGATATATCATTTGATAGATCAAGTGGTAACAATAATGATTTGTGGATATCTCAGTCTTCTGGATACATCAGAAATCTCTCTGTGTTTAATCAAATCACTTGACATTTGAATTGAGAACCTATTATTAATACTATATTTCAAAAGAGCCTAACTAGAGGGAGGCTGATGTAATAGAATTGCATCATCTATGCAAATATTATACAAATTAATAGGCAGCAAGTATAAAGCAACTTGTTCAACATTCTCTGCCCACTCCCACTTGTGGTGCACACCACTGGTGTCTCAGTATCACAGCACCAGTCACACTATTTTTCATGCTGGCAATGCACATTTTAGTCTGAGACACCAAGACTTAACAGTGCAATACACACATAAGTTTGCGCTGATGTTCAAACCTTACTGCATGGATACTACATGACATCTACCAAATTCACAAAGCCTTATCCTGAGAAATAGATTGCTCTTGAAACTGTCTGGGACACAGTCTCAGCAGATGGGAATACATGCAGTTTTCCAAAGCCCTAGTGAAGATCTAAAGAGGAGACTGCCCCAAGAACATGCCCTAATTCACTTCAAGCCTGTAGAAGTCATTCCATCACAGCAGAAAAGCAAATCTGAAGCATCTCTGCAATAGCTGCAGTTGGCAAGGATCATTGAGACTCTCCAAAGACTAAATAACACTCTTGATATCTAATTAGCCTGCATTAATTGGCAAAAAACCATATTATTCTGGTTACTTCACTCAGTCAAGAGACTTCTGTCTGGTTTGAGCGGGCAGTGGAAATAAACCAAATACAACTCACTGAATAAACACCACAGATGACTATGTTTCATTAACAGCATCAATGGTGTATTCCACTCCTAGGCTTCCAATATAACACTTGATGCATTTGAGTTTCAGTCTCACATTTCTTTCTCCTGCTGCTGCTATTCAAAGGATATCAGATATCCGAGAAAAAAACTGCACTCATTTATAGCAGGCATTTAGTTAAGGTGTTGGCTGAACTCTTTCTGATTTTGCTTTTTTCTGTCATACAGAAAGCTCTGAGATGGATCTTTTCTGAGATTAACTGACAAGAGAAAAGTCTCTGAATTCTGGAAATGGTGATGCCTACTTTTTCTTCTATACTGCATCACTGTTGAAGATGCCAGAAACTACAACAGCCTGATCATGATAAACTCTGCGATCTTAATTCTTGCAGGTTGATAGCTGACCCAAAATCTTTGAAAACTACGTGGTGATTATGAAATCTGTCAAGTGTACTAGAAAGTAAGCCTGCTGACAGCTCAGATAATAAAGTTCAACTTCAAATGACTGGGCATCTGAATTATAGGCTGCAATAATAATATAGATTATGGATGATGAGAAATTAATGGAACTGCCAAATCAACATCTTAACACCCCACTTCATAAATAAGCAGCACAACCTACTTAATTTCACTCTAGCTTATATATTCGACACCTGGCCAAGTGCCTGCATAGTGAGAAAAACAAAAAAAGTGGGGAAAAAAGTCATTTTTCAGAATGGCAAGAGGATGGGGTAGGTAAGAGAACAAAATGTTGAGAAAACCTGCACAGGTTGACGTTTTCAGGATGCTCCACTATCCCTAATGAGAGAGGCAAGAAATTCCTGCAGCTGCTAATGGAAGTTACCATGTCCTGATTGCAGCATGCAAAAATCAGTCTCTTCGTTTAACAGGTCTGAGGTATTTTGGTAACAGAACAGAAAAGCTCAGGTTTGTTCTGGAACCCACAGTGTCCCCATTACCAAGAGAGGTGTCACCAGGTGGTGCTATTCCATGCCATCATCTTTCCCTTACCTCCACGTGCAAGCAAGTTTTCATTCTTACAGACACACCATATTTGTAGCTTTGTATTATACCTTACGTGGAGGCAATTTCAGGAGACATATGAGGAGCAAGAGAGGCTCTCCTCATCCTCACGTTCTGATTAGAGATTCTTCCTGAAGTAGACTTGTCTCTGAAGGACCAGAGCACTGCCATCCTGCTGAAACCCTTCAAGAAGGACATATTCTGAATAAAGCATTTTAGGGCTATTTTCAGTATTTTAGCTGTAACCTGACATCCCTCGTTTCCACGTGTGATAAGTTCAAACTCTGAGAAAATCAGGCACATAAACCAGAAGGACACTAACTGCTGTCAGAACAAGTCCATTCTTCTTTCTCTCAGAAAGCATCCAAGATGCTCTGACTTGATCAACTGATTGATGAAGGAATGCAAGAATGATGCCATGAGGAACTGAAAGAAATGATAAATAAATATGACTACATGTAGAAAGAGTAAAAGCACTGATGATGTGAGAAGAAAGGATGAATTTTATTTTCTTCCTAAAAAAGGAAAAACATGAGAGAGTTCAATTTAGAAGACAGAGAGTGAAGAGGATTAAGAGGAACTCCTGACATGCATTTCTTACCAAGATCAGTCTGGACACAAAATCTATTTTTACATCCTTATCTGAAGCAGAGTTTTCATTTGAAAATAGAAAAGAAGTGGTCAGTGCAATGAATGCATCCTCTTGCTACAGTGAGTTCATACTGGGCTTCTGAAGGAAGGTTTCTTACTGGCTGTGTTCCAGTCATATCTTCCTTGCAATCAGGATGTAGATTTTGATGCCCTAGCCAGGCTTCCTGCTTTTAATAGCTTCATTCCTCAAAGTATTCTTCCTTAGAGCAAGTTTGGATTGCCAAGGCTTGGAAGGAAGCAGTTTATTTATTTTTTATGGTGATTTTCCTGCTGCAAGTGCAACTGGGTGTAAAATTACCACAGAAGCTCAGAGAATATTTAGCTGTTTATTAACATTTTCTTCTTAGCCTTTAGTGCTGAAAATGGCCTCCTGTCTGGACGTCGCTCAGAGTCACTGTTGGATGTTTCTGTTGTTTCCCCATTCTTCCCTTCTCTCTACTCTTAAATGTGAACAGGTCCCTTTTCCACTAAAATCTGCTGATACAGCAGCTTTACAGTCTAAACTGCTCTTCTCCAAAGACTACTCAGTACAGTACTGATAGCTGAAAGTCAGCATCAGGTTCAGCAACTCCTGCCTTGGGCTCAGACATGATGAACACTGGGTTGGTGTCCTGGACACTGATTCAGACCAGTCTGCAGATACTGAGAAACAAACAAAACAAAAAAAGTAATTATCTTGATCTCTGTAGTTAGGTTGGGGGTTTTTTTTCACCCCTTTCTTAAAAATGTTTTGTCCTCTCTCTAGAAAGTGAGATCCATGGGCAAGGATTTCTCAAGGAAGCACCAGGTACCAGCAGTGCATAGCAACAGATTTTCTTTTCTGCAAGTGACTATGTGAATCAACAGACGTAGCTGCTGTTGTGCTGACCACCAGAGTGAAGGAAACCTCTCACCTACCTGCTCTTCCATTAGCCTATTAAAAATCTGAGGTTTTGATGCTGCTAAGTGTTTCTGCCTTTTTTTTCCCTCTGTCAGTGTTGAAAATACAATTGTTTTTGCAGTAACATATGTGGAACTTAAGGCTGACGTAAATGTATGAAAGTCTGCTTTGACAAAGAAATGGAAGACATACGCAAAACATATTCTACATTAAATAAAATAGGAAAAATGTAACACTGCCATCTCAAAGCCTAGTATGGCATGAATCTCAGCGATGAAGTGGCCATTATGAATGCAGTTACCTCTTAAGTAATAGGGAAAGTTTATAGAATCCTATCAATATACATGATGTTAGTATAAATTACTCCCAATTTATGAAACTACAGTAGTTTTCAGAGGTCTATCAAGATTTCAAGACTTCTGTAGACGGACAGGAGCATCCTTGCAGTCCTGGAGAGAACCCTGGTCCTCCTGGGGGATTTCAACCACTCCCATGTCTGCTGGAGGGATAGCACAGCAGAGCATAAGCAATCCAGGACTTTCCTTGATCACACTGATGATAAATTCCTTCTCCAAGTGACAGAGGAGCCAATGAGGAGAGATGCCATGCTGGACCTTGTTCTCACCAACAAGGAGGAGCTGGTGGGGAAGGTGAAGCTCAAGGGCAGCCTTAGCTGCAGTGACCATGAAATGGGGGAATTCAAGGACCTTAGGGCAGTGAGGAGGGTGCACATCAAGCTCAGTACCCTGGGCTTCAGGAGAGCAGACTCTGGTATGTCTGAGAGTGATCACAATCTTCAGTTACAACTGTAAGAAGTAACAACATGAAGTGACTGCGGTCTTGAGCAATACAAACATGAAATTTTTATACATAAATATTCATCAAATGATCAGAAATGAACAAGTTAAAAAATTATCCTGGAAGAAGACAATTCATTAATGGAACAAAAGGTCAGAGTATCAAATTAGCTCTGGCAATCAAATAAATATTTATTTTTTATTCCAGCTTTATTCCTACAGTTTATTAACAATTTCAAAGAGCAGGACAACAGTTCAAACAGGAACCTACTGTCTCTCTCTGAAGCCTCAGCATTACACTGACGCTATCACACAGCTCAAAAACAAAATTAAATACAAATCTTCTGAGCATCGCATACAGCAGAAAGTCACCTGGTGAGGGACTTGAGCACCCAAAAGAGGCAATCACCAATGAAGGAGCAGAAAGAAAGGGAAAAATCTCAGTATCTTTCCACTGGCGAGAGATGAAACTTATCTGGTATAACTAATCTGGGAACACTGAAATAGCAGATGCTTCTGCATTTGAAGGTGGAGAATCATTGGCAAGGTTTGCACATGCAGACACATATGGAAGAGTAAGAAACTGTACAGATAACAATTGAATAGCACAGAGAGAGCTTTTCTAGGAAGCTTGGATGAAACCCATGTATCTAGCACCAAGTTCTTTGGCTGCTCATTTACACAAACTCATCTAGAAATTCAATATACAATAGCAAAACCACCTTTGTAAAGGAAGAACAAAACCTTCTGTTTCTGCCTTCTGCATTTGCAAGAGACAAACTCTAAATAGAAGTGATTCAGACCAAAAGAAGCCTAACCCTTTCTTGTAAGACAACACAATCCCCTCAGGATTTGACTAGATATAATTTTGTTCTAATTTCCTTTCCATTTCCTTTCATGACCTCAGTCAGTGCTTCAGGATAGCTCCCCCTCCCCTTTTTTTTAAATTAAATTGAGGGTCTAATTAAAACATATAGTTCAAATGTTAAACAAAATGGTGCTGCTTTTGCTGCATGCCTGACATGAAAGAATATGGAAGATAGAGAACTTTAAATAAAACTCTCCAGCAGGAAACTGCTATTATTTGCATTTATTTATTCCTATCAATAAGCCAGAAAACCTTTTCTCCTTATATATATCACGCTTTAGTAGAATTGGGTAATTCACAATAATATGCCATTTATATGCATTTTTCCAATGAACTAATTTGCTAAAATATTCACAATCAAAATCCGTAGACAGAGGAGGAGAGTCAAAGCAATTTAAATGTTCCAACTAGCATCTGTGAAAGCACTTGTAGTATTTACTTGGATTTACTTTCATCTTTCCAAAAGTGGCCTGATTCCACCAAAAGGGGTGGGTACAGAAAAGGAAGGGAGAGAATGCAATAAAAAGTACATGTAAGATCACTCCAAAAACAGGATTAATCCCAAACTGTAATGTATTTTCAGGTGAACCATACAGTGAAAAAAATCAAAGCTTTAGCCTTTCTACAGAATGTGACCCTTGCTCAACCAGCTGATTTCAAGGCATCACAGTCCTTGATTTCAAGCACACACATGCCCATGGCACTTGCACCCTGACCCTTTTTTCCCAGACAATCCCTATTTGACCTGCTCTGCCCACTTAGCCAGCCTGGCACCTCCCTGCTAGCAGCCCCTTGTTCATCAGCCCCTTTGCATCACCCCCTCTCATGCTGTCACCATTTCTCTACTGTTGTCCTCGCCCAGATGCAAAGCATCATTGCTATTCTGCACCACAAGTAGTTAACATGTCTGTCAATGCAATGGGGAACTTCCAGGAGATGAAGCAGGGCAGTCTAGAAAAGTCCACACCCAGCTGGAACCACCCACACATAATTTGTCCTGGGAAGCTAATGTCCTGCAGGAAAAGTAGTTTGCCACAGGTTTGGTGAGTTTCTGCAGTATCCCACAGCCTCTGTGCCATGAGCACCCAGGAGCTGTGACCACACCCTCCAGCCCTAACAAGGTAAGGGATTGGGAACAAAAAGGGAATGCAGAGTGCAGGACTTGAACTGGGCAGCACTAGGACAGACAGACAAGTTTTCCTGTTATACCCTCTGCCAGTGCAGCCACAGGAGGACAAGCGGAAAAATCAACTCACCCCAGCCAATGCAGAGGTAAAGGCGGAAAATCCTCTGCTCAGAGAAGACCGAAAGTACCAGCAGTGTGTACAGGTACATGCCTTCCACCAGCAGCCAGTAGTAGTTTGCAGCCACACAATACTGCATCATCACAAAGACCAAACGGCAGCTGAGTGACTCCTGTGATGGAAAAAAGCACAGCCCAAAGTAAAGCAACAGGGACTGAGAATAAAAGGATACTAACTCAGAAGACTGGTTCTCTTTCCTACTCTTGCTCCTCAAAAAAAGAGCTTGCTAAACTCATCACACATTTTATTGCTGAATGGATAGAAGCCAGAAGTGCTATGCACAGCAGACAAATGCTTTCAACAACATTACTCCTTTAAAAAAAAGGTACATCTTCTGTATTTTCCCCTCAATAAGCAACGGATTTTATTTTGAAAAGCATGAACAAAGATGCAAATAACAAGTAAAAGGTACTATATCAACCACAGTCAGTGAATCTTTCACTTTCCTGGACACTCTATTTTGCAGCTGAGAAATTCTCTTTTAAAAAGAAAAGAGTGGATGCTGTAAGGTCGACTATTTGCCAAAGCAAAGGATATTTTCATAGAATAGCAATGTTGCCCAGTGAACCCCATTTAAGTGCAAATTCTCTCATAGCTGGTAAATTACGGAGATGATCAGTAGGGCTTTAGATAAGTATGAAATCTGATTACCTAATTAATATATCCATCAGACCTGATGAAACCACTATTGAGTAAACCATGAGTAAAATCAGCAAGTCTATGCTTTTTGGAAAGAGGAAGTGATTGACAATCCAATACGAACTTTTCCAAACCATTTAAGATGCGATGTTATTTTCTGGCAACTGATAAATTGCAGATGAGAAAAAAAATCAACCATCATATGAGATTCACTAAGTTGTTTTAGCACTTCTGCCTTAGGCAGTGTCAGAAAAGGATGGACACACTCAGGATGCATCAGGAGAGTTTCCCTTTATCCCTCCAACCCTGTACTGCAGCAGCAAATGCCGTACCCATGTTTTAGAGTCACAAGAGCTACACAGATAATAAAGCTGCTTTTCTTTGAGGTTTCAAGGACGTTTTGCATTCCAAATCCAAATGGGGAAGGGCACACTTTAATCATCATTTACAAAAGAGTTGTATATCCTCTCTCATCAGTTAGAAGTATTTAATTAGCCTATTCCTCCAAAGCTTTTCTAAATGCTTTCAGATTTGCATTTTAATCAGATGCTTCCTTTTTTTCCTGTCATCATATGACAGGAACAATCAACTTAGCTGGTGGATAACCAACTGACCAGATGGACAGTTCTATCACAAAAAGTGCTGGCTTAGGAAAATAAACGCCCTCTTGTCACTGCTAGAAAGAAATGAAACTGTAGCATAGAAAGAAAATATGGGCACTGGTATATGTATATATACATATGTATGCAAGAAGATCGGCTTCTTGTTCCTCTGTCTAGTGGGGGCAAACTTCCCACAGGTAGAGAAACATGTCATGCCATCAACTAAAGAATTTCATTACCTGCTGTCATGCAGACACACCACAGTGGTTACTCCAATATCCTAACAACAACCACAGTGTCTGCCCTTACCTGGAAGGCTATAAGTCCTTCCCACTGGTACTCCTGTGTGGCTGTGCTGTACATCCACTTCACCACCGAGTCTTTAATGAAAACAGATATAGCCCGGAGGATAAAAGAGGTGAAGAGGTTCAGGTGAATGTAATTCCTCGTGCAATGCAGATGTCTGTAAAAAGAAAAATCTAGTCACGATCCACTACCTACATAAAAGATGCAACATCAGACACAGGACTGAGAAAGGGAACAATGAGCCCTGTAAGGAATCAGGAGGCACCAGAGGAAATCCCATAACTTGAGAATGGCTGTAGGGATTTCAAACTGTCTTTGGGAAGAAAATACTATCAAGGAAAACACATTCAAAACTTCAGCCCTTAGAGCCAATGTTTGGGGAAAGGAAGAAGATAGGTGCATTAAGAAAAAAAAATATTTCAAAAGCTTAAAAAGCGTAAAAATAAAGTCATTTTCAGAAGTCTTATCTGAAAGGACTGAAAAAGTCAAGTTCCACATAATGCTGAAGCTAATTGCTTTGAATTGACCCCAATGTCACTGCACAAGTTTACCTTGGCAAAGCTCAGGACTGGTGTGCAGTGCAGCTCCTGGCTGTGCTCAAACCCACAATGAAAAAACATACACCTGCAAATCACCCTATGACAACAAGAGAAAAAATCTGTATTCAAATTGCCTTCTGGGAGAATTGTAAATATTTTCTGTAGAAGCAAAAGGAACAGATTTTTCACCTCTGCATTCAGAATTGAAAACAAAACAACAAAGGAAAAATCCTCTTGAATTTCAGCAGCCAGCTGCAAAGACAATAAAATTGCTACTTGTCAAAAAAAAAGCATGTTAAGGGATAGGAAAAGAAACTGCAGTCATGTAAATGGCATCCAATTGCAGAGTACTGCCAATATTTTACCAGCCTTATTCACAAACATTTTTCTCCCAGCTCTGCAAGGGTACACACTTTACCTCAAAGGAAGTTATACTGGGTATGATTTTTAAGATGCTAAAAGACAGATGTAACATATGGTAATCAGCAATTATTCCAGTAAAACTTTCAGTGAACTTATACTTTAGATGTCTGGTTTTTACAGCTCTATAAATTTTGGCAGAAAAATTGACTTAGTCTGAAAGTTAAGAGGTTTGCATTGAAGAACGACTTGTTTGTCATAGGTCAGACAATTTTTTGTATGACTTAAGTCACAATTTATTTCAAAACTTACCTATTATTAATTTATATTCCTTAAACTCAAAATTCATTTGTTGCTACCCTTCAGAACTGCTACACATTTCAATCTGAATTAAAAAGTTATGTAAATTAGGCAATTGAAGAAAATAGGTTGCAAGTAGTTACTGAGTATTTTTGCTACAGGCAATGCAAGTTACTCAAATTTTTTCAGTCATAAAGTTATGGCTCTAACTCAGCTTCCACCACTGAAATGACAGACTTTCCTTCCATTTTTTTCAGAGGATGCAAAATAGGACTCTATAAAGATACTGTTTCCTCTGCTGTACCACCTTTAAAGACAAATATAAAGGTTATTCTGTTGTCTAAGAACTCTAAGAGGCCCATCAGTTTTCACATGTCATTGAATTAGATTTTGATCCTCATTTGTTCAGGCTGAGCAGCTCTGGGGAGACAAGCAGAGATTCCAGTCAGAATCCAGAAACTGCAACTCACATAGGGGCAGGTCTCATATTTCACGAGATCCAGGACCAAGTTGTCTCCTGGTTAAACAACTAAGACAGGAGAACACAAAATGGATTCATAGCATAGTTTTAACAAGACTCTTGGTACCTCTGATGTCCCTAGAACCTCACTTTCAAAATGAGAAGCACACACTCGTGTACACTTCTCCAGTCCCTACTTCATAGTTGAAGGAACAAATGCTACAGCATCACCCCACAAGAGTCAGGACATCAAAATTCCCCCTCTCCTACCAGTCCTTGGTAACAAACCTGCTCTTTGTTCCCTGACAGAAAACATCCTTTCTTCCTTCCTTCAAAAAGTACATGGTTGTGCTCTGTGACCTTTACATTTGGGTTGCTAAGATTACTCAAAAACTGTCATTGATAGGTGAAATAAGGAGAAAACAGTTATCCTGGGAGACATTTGGAGACTTCAAGACCATCTGGTGCTTCTTCAGAAAGGTCCCAAAGTTGCACAGGTACAACACATACAAATCATAATTATCACATGGCATTCACAGAGGGTGAGCATGTCTCTGGATTTCTGCAGTCATTTTAAAACTTCCTTGATATGGCCCACCTATGCTTCTCCACTGGAAGGAGAAGGAATAATACAGTGCTAAAAACGTATAGTTCAATGTGAGAAGGCTTGCATCACTTCAGTTTTGGAAATTAGAAGTTAAAAGACATAACTGACCTTTTAAAATACATAAGGGAAGAAAGGAAAGGGACTGCCTTGCTAGAAGTGTAGGGCAGGCACCAGAGCAAATGACCAATAACTGGCAATGATAATTCTTCAGTCAGGGAAGGAAGTTTATTAAGGATCAGAGCACTGAAGGTTCCTGACTTGATTTCAAATAAGAGTACCAGGACATGGAACATTATACTTTTTTAGGAGGCAGCCTCATCAGGACATAAGAGGGATGGGACCTGACTGCAGGGATCAGCTTCATGGCAGAGGGACTTCTTCCCACAACAGAACAGGATCTCATCTTTGTGTTTTCTAAGTAGCAGTCTCCTGTGCTCAGTACCCTCAAATTGAAGGAAAGTCTGGCTGGAATTAAAACATCTCCTGCCTTTACAGAGGGGGAAAAAAGATCCCTATTAGAATCCAAAGTTGTGTTTTGGTCTGGTGTGGGTTTTTGTCTTTTATTTATTTTTTAACCAAACACACACAGTGTATCTTTGGCGTGTGCAACCAATAGTGTCTAAATTTTTATATGCTCCATTGAATTTGTAGGTGCAAACCTGGATGAACTCAGTATGTCACTACGGCCAGCTAAAAGCAATTTATTTCACAAACTTTTCAAGTTTCAAATTAGACTCTTCCATACTGAGAAAGAAATAAGAATTTCTGAAAGTTCTCCAAAAATAAAAATTTTGTCAATAATCCATTTCTGCACATCTTGCATGTGAGGGCTGGGATATAGGCCAGACTGAGATTTATGCTGGGTAATCCTAAGCAAAGCAAGATGAAAATTTTTCTCCTAAATGTCCTTGCCCATCTCAGACTTGTGCCTCATCTGCAAGGTGAGACCACGAAGGAATGCTTGCATTTCTCTCTTTTATCACCTCTTCCAGTGGAAATTTCATTGAAATAAAAACTTGCCTAACAAAAGATTCCAATTGATAAAAAGTACCTGTTCTACATGTTCTTATGGGTAACTGCAAAAATTTGGCAACTTTACTTACATTTTGAGAAGGAATTATTTTAGGAAGGAACACAGAAGTGGCAAAAGATAGAGAAATAATGAGGTGATGGAAGGAGGGGAAAATATAATCAAATGTTTCTGTCAAAGTCTGATACTGTCATATAGGAAAACATAAAACCTTTACTCCACTCTCTTCAAAGCTTCACCAGTTACCTGAATCCAAGAAGAATGGCAGTTGCTATTACAAGGGCAGAGAAGGAAAGAGCATATCCAATGGTGTATATGATGGACAAATTCAGGAGTTGTTCTTCTGGTGCATCCTGAGAGCATATAAAGAAGAAAAGAAAAACAAAAAAGTGGAGGGGGCAAAGAGAGCTCATGGCCTTCAGTTCTTTTCTCCCAGCTACTCTCTAGCTTTCTTAATGATAACCAGAAATCATTCTCCTACTTTCAAGTTTAAATGCACATGTCAGATCAGTCTTCCACTTTCCATATGCTCTAAAGAAATAAAAATTTAATCTTAATTCCTCAGCTGCTCCCAGGTGTTCGCTCAAACAGTTGGGTTTTGCAGCCTGGCTAGAAAAATAGATAATGCGACATTATTTCATAATAAGGTTGGAGAGACATGAATTACCACACAAGCAAGTCTTAAAACTGATGGCAGGAAGCACAGACACAACTCAGAACTGCAGTAAAAACAGAACACCTAATCTTTTCAGACTTGAGCACTTCAAGCAAGCCTCCTTGCTGCAATAATGAGGGGGGTCCTCATCTACACTTCGAAGTGCAACAAGCCAGGTCCTAGTTGATGTTTTGGAGGCGAAGTATGCCTTGTATTCACACAGCTAAACCCTTTTCTGCCCCCAAATAATCTGTCTTCTGCCTCAACTATGCAACCTCCTGGTAACAAACCACAGCCCAACAGCATCTCATGACCTGGGTGTCACCGCACTGTTTGAGAGGGAGCAACCTGCTGCAGACCAGAGCAGTGGGGGCTCTCTTCAGATTCACTGCAAACATGATAATTGGGACCCTTGCTTGAAAATTACGGCCAAAATCCTTCTATAGAAGAGAATTACTTGAAAAGGTACAGGCAGCTCTGAATTTTAACAGAGTCTTATTGCTAAGCCTCCGAGGCACATTCATATTCACTGTTCTGGTTCATCTCTAAGCACATATCTTTGTCGAAATAAGACTCAGGGATTTCATTTTGCTTCTTCAAGCTGCTAACTCTGCAATTGACTCCTGAGACCTGTGCTGTACAAAGGAATACATTCCTTGTACTTCATAAATTAGGTACAGTTATTCAGATGTATTTTGCACAGCCAGGAGGATTTAAGGTGAACATACAGGCTGTACCTCAGATTTGCTAGCTTAATGCTTTAAAGGGAATGCTATGAAAGCTGCCTTATAAAAAGGAAAATCTCTTCAGTATCAAAGCTTGAGCAAACAACTGAAACCTGACAATTTAAAACATGTACACACATGGAAATGACATAGTACACCTAAATTTATAAAGATCCACTAACACTTTGGAATTTGTTTTAGTTACATTTGTAGTATGACACATGACAAACCTATAAAAACAACTTCTTGTTCCCACATGCCAGATGCATAAACCAAAGTTACTATGGGGCTCTATATACATTAGCTGGAAAACCAAACATGGCTGTTCACATTTCAGGGAGTGACACCACGTACAAAGGGTTTCAGAAAACAGATCAGTTCATGAAAAATTGGAGGCAGGTGCCAAATGAACAAGCATTACCATTAGGTATCTCACTCATTGGCATGTCCCACACAGCTCTGGAAGAAATCATAATGGGCAACAAGGAAAAGTCAAACAACCAGGCTTATACATAGCATTAAGACAGTGTGTTCTGCTGGTATAGCACAGAACACAAAAGGGACAAGGAATAAGGCTGCAAGTCAAAATAAAAGGTTAAAATTCACATATTTGGAGAAAAAAAACTCTCTCTTTTCCCATTTCCTCCTAGTTTGTAGCCATTTATTCCTTCTGAAGAAAGGGGCGCTGAGCAATGGAAACTACAGAGGGCATAGATCCTGCAGCTCTTGGGATTTTCATAAACTTGAACTTTTTTGACGAGGTAATGCACTGGTTCCCAGCACTCTGGGATAGAGAGAGTGCACTCAATTTCTATGAGGAAAAGCATCGCCCTTGGAGGTTCACAGTAGTAGGGGTATCACGTGTCATGGGAACGCACGCAGTGCACTGGCTGACGCCAATGGCTGTCAAAAATCCTCTGAAAATCCCTGTGCTCTCCTTCATTTAGCGCCAGGCATCTCAGCTCCCTGCAGAGCAAAAAGCACAAGGGCAAGAAAATAGCACTGACAAGCCTAATTCCATCGCCCACAGAAAATGAAGGTGTAAAGACAAAAAAACCTTAAACAAAAAAAAAAAAAAAGGCAGGGATTGCCCCATGCCCAAAGGTCAAAAAGCAAATATCCTTCAGTTCAGTTCATCTTAATCACCTTAATAACTGCTAACAAGACAGACAGAACAAATAGTCACTATTACAATGACGTAACAATGGAAAAAAGGCAAAGGAATAACAATAGGTCACTCCTGCAGTTGAGCTTCTTGCTCAACTTGTACCACAGCTGGGATGACCTGAGTCACTTCTCTTAGCTCTCACGTACATTCAAACATGCTCTCATCTACCCTCCACATCCCCTTTGTTGAAGGGGAGAGACCTGATGCCCTTTAGCATTGGGCTCACTGAGATGAGTCAGTCAAGACTACTCTGACAGGAGAAAAACGTGTGGGCATCAACAACTACTTTTTTTCTCTCTTCTGCTTTGTCCTAAACAACAGCAGCAAGGCTGGGGGGAATGGGAAAAACTCTTACCTGGTCAGAGGGCTCACACTCCGACAGGTTCCTCCAGGGCAGGGTTGAATTCTCCTTCAGCAGCCAGGTCCCCTCCAAGGTGCAGAAGCGGTACACCTGCCCATGCAGCACTGCCGGGAGCAAAATGAGCCACAGGGTCAGTGGGAGGAGAGCCTGCCTGACCGAGGGGCAAGGCTCACAGAGCATCTCCATGCAGCCCTCCTTCCTCACCCCCCGCTCTCCTGGCTGGAGGTAGAAGCTGCAGCATGGCAGGGGAAGTGCTGCACCCGCTCTCTGCCTGCCCCCAACACTCTGCTGCTTGTCCTCAGGGCCCCAGAGCAGCTGCCAAGGTATCAGATGGCACCAGGACATGTTCCAGGACAGTTGCTGACCATTCCACAGTAACAAGGGACTGAAATAATTGCTGCCATCTTTGTGTGGATTTTACAACATGCATAAATTCCAGCTCACTAAAATATTAGATTTTGAAACATACAAATTCTAGGAATGTTAAGCTTCAGCTACAGATTTTTCATGGAAAAGAAGGTGCACAAAGACTAAATGTGCTTTTTCTTTCCTGAAAGCATGCAGACCCCGAGAAACCTCAGAAAAGGTATGCTAACACAAGCTTCCCAAAATGTAAATCCTTATGCAAACATCTGTGCTACAAAATGAAGCCATAAATCTTATCCTAAACTACCTATGTACTCTTTCTATTCCCTCTGTCTACATGTTTGAATAACAAAATTAGCAATAAATTAAACACCTTTCTCGAGCAGTAAGCTGCTTGATCTTGTAAAATCAAGTACATTGAAATGGCTCCTAATAAAATTGTATCAGACTGAAGCACTGAAAGAAAAAGTGCAAAGGGAAAGCAGCACTCACATAGTGTATGAAAAGAAACCCCCTCTCTAGTGTCTGGAGTATTGGGGAAATCTAACAACTTAGACAGCTGTACACATAAGCAACTGAAAGGGTCCTTGTATGAGCTGCTTTGCAAAGAAAGTTTCTCACTGATCACATTTTTGACCCAGTAAACTGACCTATTCTATATAACGAAGCTACCCCTCAAAAAGCAATGCTGGGTCAATCTCTCAACCAGGATTAGCCTCCACCCAGACATGTTTGGAAAAATACACTTACAATACTCTGGGGCATAAGAAGCTGAGTTAGGAGGATTCAGTTCTACAACGGCATCAAAATACCTCCCAATTACAGCTTTTGCTCAAAACCAGCCTTGCCTGCTGCAACCTCATCCTGTTGTCAGCTCCCTCATCACTGCAAACTAGAATCATTAGAATTTGGCATTTCTATTCAATAGGAAAATTTTAAAACTTATTTGAAATTCTAACAACCCAGTAGGTCATTTGCATGTTAGCTGACAACCAATAATCTGTCTGATAATTGTCAGCAGCAGACAACTAGTAGGTAGTCTAAGTAATAAATGTTTAAAAAAACCAATATAGACATTAATATTCTAATAAGCCATTTTTAATGAGTATGCTAAATGGTAACTGATAATGGTTCTGATAGGCAGACCCTATTCGGTTTTGTAATTGCCGTACTGAATATACCAATAAGAGATAATATAAAGATGATATAAAAATTAAGCTATGCCTGTGGAGGTTTTTTCTAGCTATTAAGGGTATCTGTTCACATGAAAGCAGAAGGATATATTAGGTACAGCACCTGCAACACACACATTCACAGCCACTAACTGCACCTGCTCTCATTATCTACTGCCAGTGACAACCACTTCCTTAGGTCAGGGTATTGCTATGATATTACTCAAGGGTAATAAAAATGCTTATTTAGGAACATCAGGAATAAAAGAAAGACTATGGAAAACATGGGTCCTCTCAGGAAGAATAGGGGAGACCTGGCTGCAAAGGACATGGAGAGAACTGTGAGGTACTCAATGGCTTTTTTTGCTCAGCCTGGAGAAGAAAAGGCTCAAGAGAAACACTACAGCAGCCTTCCAGTTCCTGAAGGGAAGAAAGCTGGAGAGTAAATTTAGATTAGATATTGGAAAGAAATTCTTTACTGTAAAGGTGGTGAGTCACTGCAACAGGTTATGCTGAGAGGCCGAGGATGCTGCATCCCTGGTAGAGTTCAAGACCAGGCTGGATGGGACTTTGAGCAACCTGGCCTAGCAGAAGACATCCCAGTCCAGCGCATGGTGGCTGGAACTAGATGATCTTTCAGGTCCCTCCCAACCCAACCATTCCATGATTCTATGTATATATTAAGGACCTCACACATCATTCCCCCTCCCACTCACCCCGCCTTAGGATCAGTGATCAGCAACTTGAAGTAAGCCATTCAAAACACCTATGCAAAAGCAGTCCTAGGAATCAGTAAATATTGTGTATTTGGAGCCAACGAACGTGAAATCCAGGAGGTTTAAGTCCAGAGGATCATAGGACTAGGAAATTTTGTCTGACTGTCACTAGATGAGCTATAAACAAGCATTACAAGACAAAGTCATTATGAGGAATAATCCCAGAAAAAAAAGAAATTTTACTATATTCCTGAAAAAAAAACCCAAAAAATCAAGGAAAAAACCCCCCACCCTGCTAAAGGAAAATTAATTAAAAAACAAGCAAGCAAAAAAACCCCAAACCCCAACATTATTTCACGTTTTCTGAAACTCTTTGTGAATTCCCCCCCTTCATCAGTATTTCTTAGTGGCAAGGTCTAATTGGGATGAATGCTTAGCTTCAATATATTTATTTTCTCTCCCAATCATCATGACACACTTTAATTTTCTTTTTATTGATAACACTTCTTTTTAAATTATGAAGAGGAAAATCTAGTGTATCCTGAAGCCAGGCATATATTAAAGAATTGAAAGGTTTACTGTAAATGAAACATGGAATTTGCTATCAGACTGAAAGACAAGGCAATTCATTTAGATATGGCAAAAAAATAATGTAATGCTGTTACACCAGACAGGAACATTCCTGCCACATCTAGGAGTCACAAACACTCAAAGTGGATGGCTCTTACAGACTTTTAGGTAGTCACATGCCACCTATGTCAGGTTGTTATAGACTCACTGACTGCCAGTCTGCAGGACTCAGAGGCAACTGAAGACCAGCTGGGCTATCTGTACCCAGGAAGAGCCTTAAAATGTAAAAGAATAAATCAAACAAATTCCAAATAGATGATACTGCATATCACAATGCGAGAGCCTAAACACCTGGTCTGTGGAATAATTTATTAATCAAAATGCTTATGAGATAGAAAACATTATAAAAAAGAATGTTTTAAAGAATGTTTATAAAAACGTTTTAAAAACTTCCACTTTGAGGCACCATTGGGATTTTAGTTAATACATGGGACAATGCTCATGAAAGAGCTAAGAGAGTTGCAGAATGCAGAACATGAAAATAACACAGGGCTGATGCACTGCAGGGAGCCAGTTACTCTCAGAAAAGTGATAACAAGTCTCACTGTTGTGGAAATGGAATGCTTTCAGTAACGTGTCAGACTCCCCATGACCCACACAGCATCACTCTGTGGAGCTGTGAAGGGCTCAGAAATGGATAAACACCCCACACGAGACCCTTCACGCCCTGCAGCGTGGCCCATCCAACACCAGCACCATGCAGGCTCTCCCCGGCAAACCCAGCCCAGGGGTGCGGACGCCTTTGAGCGCTGTGTGATCAGTCGGGGAAGTGGCCCACAGGAGACTTCCCAGAGCCACGCTGCCAAGAGCCCAGACTTCACACAGCATGACCACAGAAAGGTGTGCCTTTGAAACACAACCCTCCCAAACTGCATCAGCCCGCAGCCATTCCTACTTTCTCCATTTCCCAGAAGCAGATGGCAAACAGCCTCCAACTTCTTCTCTGGGCAGCAGGCTCAGTCACAGGCAGGCACCTGCTACTGCCCAAACACAAACAAGGCTGTTAATGACTGACAGCTCAGAAGAGATTCACCTGAGCTGAATGCTCTTCCCCAGTCTTGCCTCAGTGATGTGAGGGGCAGAAAGCCCCTAAAGCCTCTTTACTAGAAACTCTAATCTGGTGTTTATCCAAAATAACCGGTAAAACCCTGGAGACTTTAGATCTTCTCATATACAAAATTCCCATCTTTGCTTACTGAAAGCAGTTCCAACAAACTTCAAGGAATCCACTAGCTTTTAATCAGGAATATTTTGACTCAAGAATTGCAAGTGTCTTACCATTCTTTCCACTCAGAGGAAAGCATGTGATTTGCAGTAAAGCTACCTAAAAATGTTTAAAACAATTTTTTTCACATGTACTTTTTATGACTCTCTCTCTGCAGAGGTGGTCATGGCTTAAGATGGCAGAGGTCTTCAACCTTCTAAAACAGAAAAAGGGATAGTTATATGTACACATTCTGTCTTTGCTGAGGGCCTGATCCAAAGCTCACTAGGAACCTCATTTACTGCAACTTTAATGTGATGCCACTGCTGAAAAGAAAATCAGTTATTAATAGACACTGAGGCAAACTAACAGTGACATGCTAGGAGGTGGCCTGTATGCCATGACAGAAAGAAGGCACCCACAGCTCCCCCCCACAACTGCTGAACAATTTCAGCTACTTGCTTGCAGGTCATTTACTCAGAGGCAATTCACATGTGTCCATGCCTGAATTCTGCAGTGACTCAGACTCTCCTACCTTTAATGCAGTCAAAACACCAAGCATACAAAGACTAGAATGGCAAACAATTTTTTTAAAGGTTCAAGGTGGTTCTTGCCTCTTTGCTATCCTGCAATACCTTTTTCCTGTCCTGTTTTCTGTCATCATACAGTCAATGTTTCAAATCATTCCACTATATTCTAGAATTGGCTATCATCCTCTGCAAATAAACAAATCCACACCCAGTGCATAGGGAATCTAATTTTATTTACTTTTTAAGTTACGTGCAAAAAATTGCGAAACATTTGGAACAGCAGCTTAATGGCACAAGTTTATTTGAACAGTGTCAATCACACCTCATTAGAATTACATGTTAAAACATGGAATGATGCCCAAAACTCAGTCTCTGTACACTGATAAAAAGTAGAGAGTTATCACTGAAGCTAATAACATCTATCTACTGACCCTGTAAATCTAATCAAATCCCAGAAGTAGCTGAATACTTTTACGTATTGAGAGCATGGGCAAAAAGCTTGCAAACTTTTCCTTATCAGCCCCACTTTTACTAGAAATAAAAACAAATTGAGTATCTTCTGTATTTGGAACAGCCAACCTCATCTGCATTTTACAACACCAGGGTGTCAAGGTCAGCGTGACATTACTCACCCAACTGTCCCTGCGGATAAACTGGAACATTATTCATTGTAAAAATAAATTACAGCATGTCCTAGCCAATCAATTCTATTCAGGCAGAGAGATGAGAGAATGAGAAGAACAAGAGACTGCAGTTTTGTCTGTCTGCTCTTTGTCAAGTATTATAGACTTGTCCTCTGTTAACATCCATTCTCTACTTCCAGCAGGGGAATTGTTTTGGAAAAGGTAACAATTTTCTCCATAAAGCAAGGATTCTGCAGTATGAGAGCATCACTACAGTCTTCAAGACAGACTGGCTTGTTCCTGAAATGAGCAACCTGCCCTTTGATGGGGACAACAACTTACCAGAATTTAGGAGGTTGTGCCCCCATCAGCAGCTCTGTTCAGCTATCACTTGCTGTGACTTGGGCAGCGCTCTCCCGAAAGGAATCACTCTTGGCTGTAAAAGCTACCACTAAGTGTCACTCAGCCCCAACCCCGGTGCTGCTTTCTGCAAAGGCATCCTAAACCCAGGACTCATGTCTAGGAGCTAAAAACATGACATAAGGGAACAGCCTGATCCTGAAGCCTCCAGGGAGCTGGAAGAGCCCCAGCCTGCACCACTGTCCAAGAATCACATTTATCAAAGTGCTCCTTTGTGCTGGGCTTACCGCCACGTCATCTGAAATTATATTACCTCAACAGGCAGTTTAACTACAGGTATTTTATTTAGTATTCTTTCCCACCATTCCTCTTCCCTCATAATGTATTAGTCATCTCAACTCCTTTGCTTTTGTAATAGCAAAAAGAAAAAAACCAAGCCTGTGCTAGCTTACTTGCATCTTCCCCTGCACCATGTAAAGGTGGTTGTTAGGTGGGTGCAAGCTCACGACTGTCTCTTTGAAGGAGTGTGAAGGCATTCACTTTTGTTTTTCCTCTTGTTACTCTTCTTCCTTGCAGTGTTTTGGGTTTTTTTTAACTGGAAAAGGCTGGAGGGATTCTTGGATCTTTCAAGCTAGGAGCTGGGGATGAGGAACATTCACAATAGGGATGTTTGAGTCTTTTTCCCCACCTCTCATCCAAACCATACACACAACTGAAAATTATTTTCCTTCCTCCAGCAAGGACTTGAAGTGACCACCTGACATGACCTTATGCAGGCCTAACAAGTACTTTTACATGGTGCAAGGGAAGACCCAACCAAGCACAGGCCACGCCACAGGCTGCACAGACACCCCTGCATGTCCTGGAAATTCCCAGTGCCTGAATCTTCTGCTGTGCTATCAAAAGCACAAAGTCACAGACCCTGCACATGGAGATGATGCTGTCTGGTGTCACCCAAGGAATACTGCCTGAATATAAACTCTTATTTAAAAGCATTACTTTTGAAATTACATTAACACAACAGCACTAAAGATTCAAAAATTACGAAGTGTTGAGCTAAAGCTACTTATATGAGTTCTAGTTCCAGCCAATAACATTGTTTCTACATACACAGTCATACATTTTTTTTTCCCAACAGAATCCACGGTTTTATTCAGGACACAGAGGGAAATAATTTAATGTGAAATTACTCATTTTTACTACTGTGAGATGCAAGCCATATTTAATCAAGTCAATACCAAATACAGCATTTTCTTATTTGAATGGTCCATTCAAAGACCACCAACAATTCAGCTCCTCAATGAACACTAAAAGCTATAAGCTCGTATGCATGAAGAGATGATCAAAAAATAAAGACCATATTTTGGTAACACAAAGTCACATTTATACAAGAAGAAAACTATGCAGCCACAAAATTTGTTCTGCATGGGCATACTCAGTTCTCCTAGTGCAGAGATCATCACTGCCAGCTCTGCAATATCTTGCCTCACTCAAAACAAACGTCCTCAGTTAATGAGGCAATGATCCTGCAGAGAAGAGCCCCCTTTACTATATCTCACACGCAAATCCATTCTTCATACTGAAGGAATAAGATCTGTGAAAAACAAAATAATCACAGAACATAGCTTCATAATTAAAAACTACTTGCATAATGGTGGCCAATAAAGGTTATGGAAGCAAAGAAGACCATACCAAATCACAAAATATTCCGTAAGTCACAAATGTATACATCACTGGGTATGAGTTAGTATCTCAAAAATTAAAATAGCTTTCTGGAAAAGAATATTGTTTTCAACAGAGCATTACCCTAAAAGGAGCTATACCCTTCAAGCACTTAATCTGAGGAACTTGTATTAAGAAAAGGCTGCCATTAACTATGCTAGACAACACTGACACCTAATATAACTTTTTGAAATAAACTTTAAAAAAATCATACAAGTGCACGCATGCATGTGGGCATCAGGTTTAATAAAGAGTGTTTATGAACTATAAAAGATATGTGAATTAATGCAATAAAAGCAGGCAGCTTATGAAAATGGTACAGCTTTGTCAACACTTGGTAAGATACCAAAAAGCACCATTAAAAGTTTTGTTCTGAATAAATAAAAGTGGGTTGGAATACATTTATTGCAACAACAAATGTGATTGGAAGTTTAATGCAAAATAAACTTGTAAAAATGCTGCTAAGAGGTTTTGTGTTTTTAAGTTATTGGATCAGTTAATGTAATTAATATAAGCCATCCCATTAGAGGACACTAAAATGATGCAAAAAAAAAAATTCTGCAGTAAAAAATTATCTTGATAGGCTGCAAACCACGCAACTAAATTCTTCCCAGGGAAGGGATCTATTTTACTATGCCCATATTCCAAGGCTTTATAAAAATAGGCAAAAAACCCTCAAAACAAGCTAAAAGAAAGGGAAAGACTAGACAAATCATTAGCATAATGCTTGCTGAGCTAAAGCAAGCAAAAAAAAAAAAAACAAAAAAACAACTTTGAGAAAAGACAACAGATAACTAATATGTTAAATATGCACAGCCCAGAGGCAGAGGGATGTACACATGCAAATAAATACTGGTTGGTCGATGCAGCTTCTGCACAAAACAAAAAGCTCCAGAACACGGAGGCTAAAATAAATGCCAGGTGCTGCAAGCAAACTACCAGTCTTTGGCAACATGGAAATTAGTGGTATTTGGTTATCCGCAAAAACAATGGTATAAAGAACCACTGATTAAATAATTCTAAATTTATCACCTCTTACAAGACAGTTATAAAGATCATCCAAAAAATCCTAAACAATAGGAAGCTTTCAGCACAGACACCTGCAAAATAGATCATAAAATTAATCTCAAACTATCAAACTTCATTTAGAGTTAACTATAATTCCACAAGAATTAGCCACTATCTACACAAAATAAAGAATGCGGATACTTCAAAGCAGAACAAATAAAACCAAGCATCTCATCCATTTTAAAGACTGAAGACACCATTCTTTTCTCCCCTAACTGCATTCCACTCCTTGGTTCTCCTCTTCAGGTTCATTCCTTCAACCCTTCCAGCTGCAATATATTTAGTTCTATGCTGCTGCTCTACCTTTGCACTGTTGCCCTCTTTCCCCCCACATGTTCATATTTCTCTCTCAGCTCCTACTCGGGGTTGCCATTTTCCAAAGCCACCATAATTAAAACTGCAACCTAACTCCAGCCTCTCACATCTCCTTTCTCGCCAGTCTATTCCTCAGCCTTCCTCATCATACTCCAACTTCCTCCTGCTCCAGTGAAGCAGTGAAGAGGGGCAAAATCAACAAAGAACATCTGCTCTCAGATCTGGACCTACTGCAGCCAACAAGGCCACAAGAAGCCCTGCTCAGCCTGCGCACCAAAAGCACTTCTGGCCTCAACAGTCACACATTTCAGGAGAAAGGAACACTACTCCACCCTGATATGGCCTCTGGAGACAGTAGGTGCAAACAAGCACACCTAAGAAATTCATCCCCACAAGCAGCAAGAGATGTATCACCAGTATCACAGGACCCACACTCCTCTTTCTCATCCACATGCTGAAATACAGAATAAGATTTTGACAAAATGTTCTTGGAAAACATCGGCCTTAAAACAGAGTTCTAATCTGCTGAATCTCATCATGCCAAGTCCTACAAATCTGTAAGATACTAAATACAAGCTGTTACAAATGATGGAAAATAAAAAAAGGACGGAGCATTTTTATTATGGAAACCACCATCTTGTCTGTCAATAGTGACTGGAGGCCACTAAAGCTACAGGTATGTCTGGATTTACCTTTCCTTTACAAAGTCAATCTTTACACCAATCTCAGTAATTCTTACCCTCCAACCCAAAGCTGGGACCTAACCCTAATCTAAAAATCAGAATCTCTTACACCCTTATATGGGTAATTTTCCCCGAAGTTCTCGATTCCATTTTCATTTCCGTTCAATTTTCATTGCTTGAGAGGTATTTGGATGGACAAAAAATCCCTTTGACTTAAACTTTTCTTTTCCTGCCAAGGAGCAATCCCCTTGAATATTCACTGCCAATGACACCTCCCATTTAAAAAAAACTTAGAGAGGCCCACTGTCTTTCATCAGTCACACCAATGCAATGTTTTCCACCTTTTTCCCATGCTTTCATTCTGCTTAAAGGAGTTGTTGGTGTCCTGCTTCATTAAGCTCCAGGACCATTACCAGGAAGTTTTTGCATGTGTAGGCCAGTTTTTTTTCCTTCAGGGGAAATATGCTGATGAGCACTTGATCCTTTTCTTGCCTAATTCATTTCTGCTCATTCCAACTGTCAAAAAGTAAATTAGAACCAGAAAGTCATATGAGTCTGACCAGGCATCAACCAGCATTATTTTTGTCATCAGACAAGTCATGTACCCAAGTTCTCTCATAAACATTGCCCAATGCTTTATTCTTATTCAAAGAAAAATTAAAGTGATGTATGGGAATCCCAGCAGTTAACATTTGGAGCATGTTTGAGGAGGATTAGATACTTTCAAAATTCATAGCAGGGACCTGAGTCTCTCAGGGAAAATCTAGTCTATGACAGAAAATTCTCAAGGGGAAAGTCACCAATAAAACATGCAAGTAGAAAAGAATAATACTGCTAAACAAATAAAACTCTGTGCATGATTAAGAAGTGTAATCCTTGTAAAGATTAGCATATTTTCAAGTTAAAGTTGCATATGTGAAATGGCATGAAAGGGAGGATGTTCTATAACTAGACTTACATTCAGACACCTTTTAAGTCAGTTCACATTTTTTTGCGGGACTACTCTGCTAAATAAAAATATTATTAAAAATTCAACCACAGAGCTACTAACTTCAAGAGGCAAAGACTCAGCGGCCTTTACATAAAGCATTTACTTACATATATATACACATATATACGTATATGGAGTTGCATCTTCACCAAAATTTAACCGAGGATATTGGAAAAAGAAATAACCTTTAAGATCACTATCACATCAGAAGCGTATTGGTTATGTGTGGGGACACACATCAGTTGGATGTGAGAGGAGTCTTTCCCATCACCCAAGGTGAAGTGCCAGGAATTCCTGAAAAGGGGAGGAAGAAGTGAGCCACATAGGCAAGTTGCTCTCCACCTATGGTGTTTTAAGATCAGGCATTCATGTTCTTACCACATCTTCTGGGACTTGGGGAGAAAAAAAACTCAAAACAATCAATATTTTACTAATTAGCAACATTTAAGTAAGCTGAAAGTTAACAATCTGTTTTCAGTAAGGCATTTAATTATGTAGCACACACAAACACTGTTTATTACTGTCTGTTTATTCAGACTCTTAATTAGTTCACTTTACTCCTTGTCCACAGCAATTAGAAACTGCAAGTTCTTAGGTATAAGTAACCTGAAGAAAGGTTTGAGGTCCCTCTGTTTAAAGTGCACTGGCACAGAAAACAAATAAAAGCAAGTAGATAGTAACTTCAGTTATGCAAGTATGTAATGAGAGCACAGAAGAAGTCTAAGATAATTGTTGAGCTCAAACATATCTAGCTACCTGCTAGACTAGCATGGGCAAGGCACAGAGGCAGACCAGCTCTTCCTTGCAGCTGGGTCCAATGGTGTTCATTTCTCACTAAAAGGCACTACTCATGGCCAGACCAGCTGTAGAAAATGTCTCAAGCACTCACAAAAGGAAGCTCAGCCATGTCTTTTCTGAGGTGTGCCTTGACATCCTTGACAGTGCATTTCAAGAAATTACTTTAAACAAAAACATGATACAGTTGTAAGTAAAAAATTTCTGGAAAACATACAGTCCTGCCAACTGCTCCAACTCCCACAGAAACAGCAAGCTGATATCCTACAGCAGGCTTGTCCAGCAGTGCAAAAACCATAATTCCTTCCAGAAGGTCTCAGGTGACCAGATCTATACCTGACATATGAACATCACGCTTCCATCACACATATGTGCATTTCAGCATCTGGCCATATGCAAAGTTTCCTGTTCTGTAACACATTTGATGTATTTTGGTTTGAGCAGGAGAGGAATCAGAGCTGAGAGCTTCTCATTGTCCCTACAGAAAGTCATATCTCAGCCCAGCCACTGTTCTATTATATGTACCTCAATCTGAAGTTAAGCTGCAGTTTATTTAAAAAGCTGTTTCTTTCTCTTAAGGAAAATTGATAAAACAGAAAATGGCATTGCCACGTGGCCCAAAATAAATGCATGTTAATAACATCTATCTGTTCATGATTCTAAAAATTATTTCTGCCAGCAGCCCCTGTATCTACCCTTGAGATGAGCAACATATGTTTGAGAGTTCTCTGGTATACTACCAGATGGAGATAGACAAACAGAGGCAGAGGTGAACTTGAAAGACTAAGATTTTTTTTATTATTACTTTAAGCAAACTGAAATTGCCAATTAGCTTGAGACAGCTTCTGGTGCAAGGAAACATAAATTTTGAATTGCTTACAGGTTAGCAAATGCAAAGAAACATTTTTCACTGTAAAAAAGGTCACACCTTTTTCAGCATTTTGGAGAACTTTCTGGAAGCTTGGTTTTATTAAAGCAAAGAAGGGAATAAATTTAATAAATGTCTAATCATCTTCAGAGTGTCCAATATTTGAAGTGAAATTTATTTTCTTGCATGCAAAAAGACAAGCAGGAACTTTAACAACACACAAAGACATCTGCTGTCTTGGTTTTAAAAGGCCATCTCAAACTGCGAAGCTGAATGATTAAACAAAAAGTGAGAGAGATGAAACCAGACAAGGTTTAACTTGGTCCCTTGAACCAAATGTTCCTGCCATGCATATAACTTCAAAAACTGTGTGAAGGAAAACTCTCACACAAATGCCTGCTTCCTCAGCTGCAGTATTTTCCACAGAGCCCTCTAGAAAGCAACATAGTTTCTTTGGTCGGCTTTCTGCAGGCGACATTAGAGCTTCACCACCGCAGCTCTGCTATCCACAGATTTCACAAACAAAATCAAACATCTTTTTTTATGTTTTTGCTCCTTGCTAGCACTATGGCACTCTGTCCCCAGACTCCCTCCCCCTCTGAGTTTGAACAGTGTGCAAACACAGGCAACTCAGGGAAAGGGAAGAGGACCAGGACATTTGATTTAATCCTGAAGCACAGCAGATGCCTTGGGAGTGCAGATGCTTGAACACCAGCCCTGAATGACCATGTTTCACAGCAAGGGGCTGAGGTGGGTACTAAATCACATTCAAGAAAAGATTAGCTGCAGAACCTCTTCCAATGGTGCAGGCACCCCAGCAGCAATGACACAAAATCATGCTAAGGCAGAAGTCTACATGTGATTCTCACCTGGGTCACAGTACAGCATGCCACAGACACAAAGCACTCATGGCAACACCTTGACAAACACAAAAAGGTTCTGTTTCCTTCCTCAGCCCTTCTCCTTGGTGGGCACAACCATCAGATGGATTTAGTTTGGGATCAGATGAATTAATTTCAACACTTTCGGTTTCCTTGCTTGTGTAGCAGGGAACGGAACCTGCAATATTGCTGTACGTGATACCATTACAATTGTGTAATTGTGTAAGAACAATTACAACTCTTGGGAAAAGAAAGGCACCACACAAGCAGGAAGGTATTAATTCATGATTTAAGCAACAACCAGGACTAACTTAGACACTAATGCTGGGTGGGGACTGTGCAGACAATTTCCATTAGCTCTGCTGCACCGCAATTAGGTGGTGCATATCTCATAACCCTAGGGAAATTGCTTTAAACAATCATAAAATCCTCACGGTCAAACTGCTAAACTCTGGTATTTGGGAGTTCCAAGGTAGCACCCTGCTTCCACCCGAGGCCTCATGCAGAGCCCCTACCTAAAGACACATCAGGAAAAGAAGTTCTACCACCAGAGAGAAAATGGAGAGTGCTGGAAGAGAGTCTCAAACGTAGGTTACAGCAGGGGGAAATGAGAAAGATCTGACCTCAATGTATCCTTGCAACTGATGGTACACTGGAGCAGCAACCCAGTCTGATCTCTGCATCAGACATCCCTACGGGAAGCTCAGCTCAATCTCTATGACTGGGCAAAATTATTGTGTGAAGTACAGCTGCAGTGCCAGTTATCTCCACGATTTAATCAGACTGACTCCATCTCCAGCAGCCAGAAGCAACCACAAGGTGACTATGAGAAGTCATCTGGTAGTACTGCTGGGTTAGTCTGCCACCAGAGAGACTTTCAGGTCTCTCACGTCACAGGCTGGAAACAAATGTTGTTTCCAGGGGTCCCCAGGCTGTACTTTACCTGATGATCTGGGAGAACAAAGGAGCAACACATAACGTAGTAAAGAGAGGATAATACAGATAATAAAGTGAATTATACGAGACAAGTGATTCAAGCAAAGGTGAATGACAACAGAAGTTATTAGGTAAACAAAGAAAACTTCAAACTAGGAGAAGGGTAGATTTAGAGAGCATAGGGAACTACAAAGCACTGAGGCCTCATGGACAACATCAATTAAGGCATACAAGACATCTGGCCCTTTACCTGGCACTGGAAACATCACAATTTAATGAGATCTTGGTAGTGCAGAAGTCCTCCAAAGACCCATGTATGGTTGTTCTGGAAGACTTCATAGTAGTACAGCAAAATTGTTAGGTCTTATGCCGCCCTCCAGGACTGAAAAGAATCCAATGCACTCCTGGGACACAGCTTCTGGCTTAGTTTTCTCCAAAGAAACAGACACCAAAGCTGCTCAAACTAAATCAGTCTCAGCAAGCAGCACAATCAGGGCTTGCTTCAAAATTCACTACTGTGCCACAGCAAGATACCAACACAGATACAGACTGGCATCAATCTAATTCAGGTGTCAGGCCCCTCAAAACTAGAGACAGGTTCTAAGCTGAAACAAAAGCATTCAAAGATTCCAGATTTTGAGTAACAGCCACATTTGTGTTGATGCAAGTCCGCAGCCAACCTTGGTGCAGTCCAGTGCATACAGGAGCAACGGATGGGGCTACTGTTCACATAACTCTTGTCTGAAACTAGTACCTCTGGAAGGTTTTTTAATTAAAAAGGATTTAGGGCTATTAAACAATAAAATATCAGAACCCCAGAGGAGGCATAATTGCAAGATGAATTGTGCAGCTCCACAGTTTCCAAATCCACATGGTGTTACTGGCAGCTGGCCTTCAATTACGAGAAGGTAACAAGAAAAAGCACACAGCCAGTGACAGTGAGGCAAGGTGCCCATTGTCCCTTAAAGGAGCCCCTACTGCTCCCCTCAGAGCTTCTGCACTGATTGGGCTTTGAGACAGCTACGGTCCCAGAACTTGTCATAATCTCTCCAACTACAATGTGGATAGCAAGGTGTGCAAAGTTTACCTGGTATCAATTTACCTCAGTGGTATCATAACCTCAGTGGGCTTCACATACAGGAGCAAAATCTTCAACTCTATCAGCCACAAGTATAGAAAATTTGCCTTCAACAAGCTCTGGCTGTGGGCCAAGATCTGTACTGGCAACTTTGCAGAACAAATTCATTTAACAAGAACCTCCCTCCTGCTACTTCAGCATCTCCCCACAAAGACCTGCCCTCAGTGGGAGTTGCATAAGAACAAATAAAAGCCAAACAGAGCTAGAGTGAAATAGCTTGCACAGATTTGAGAAACTTCTGTAGTTTGCTCTTTCAAAGATGTTTAAGCAGGCCAAAAAAAAGCTTTGCTTTGGTTTGGGCTTTTTTGGGGGGTAGGGAAGCAAGGTGTGCAAAAGCTAAGCATGTGCTTGTTTTAATAGTCTATACATTTCCCTTCATATTTTCAAAACATTTCAAAATAACACTTGAAAACCAAAAAATCTTCCCAAAGAGAAAATTTAAGAATTTCCCTACAGAGCCCTGAACAGAATACTTTGGTTGACCAAAATTAGATTCCCTTCCACGTTCTATTTGCCCCAATGATCCTGCTTCTTGCTGTCAAGAAGCAAGAAAGAGCTCCCTCACTACATGCACAAAGCTATTTTATATGGCTCTCAAGGGACACAGATGACTTTATGAACTCCTGCCATGTAGCTGGCAGCCCAGCAGTGTCTGGGCTCCTCATTTGCTAGGATACCAACCCCTGTGCTTTGAGACATCAGCCACCTATTTCTCATTCCAGTGACAATGATTTAACCTGCATTGAAGCAGAGGCTACTCTAAACCTCAGCTATTTTGGCTTTAGTGGGATACTGACTACCCAGATACCCACAATATTCTTATTTCACAATTTTATTTTAAGAAAATAATATAATGACCAATATACTTGAAGCAGATGAATTCTAATACAGCTGCAATCACACCAATCAGGAAACTGATCTACATGAGAGAAAAAAAAAAAACAAAACTCAAAGGAACGAAGAGAAATCCCCACATCTCAGTTGGGTGAAATTTCCAATCTAGTTTGCTGCATAAATACAGATGAAAAAATGACAGCAGTGCAGTGCTACTGAAGAAAGAGAAAATAACCCAACCTTCAGAACACATCTCAAAAGTGCACCCACAAATGAATACCCACTATTTCAGTGCAACCTATCATAAAAAAATTCCTTTAAAAACTCAGGTTTAATTTACTTGCCTGTCACAAAAAAAAGTCTGTAGCAGTACAGGAATACATGGTTTCAAGCATAAAATCTTGGTGTAATGTTGTGATCTCTCTTCTATTCAATTATGGTGAACATACTGCCAGCCCTCAGAGTCCATCCTTGCAGACAGCATGCCAGTAGTGACTCTTTCAGGGATGCTGACACACCTGCTAGGTAACACAACAAAAAGAATCTCAGCCTCAGTGTTTCTAAAGACATCTGACATGAGTGGGACAGGACTGATTGTCTCTGCTGCACTTTATAAGGCTGCCCTTGCAAGCAGCATTTTCAAAATGGGCTGAAGATAAACGTAATCACAAGGGAAGTGATCTTGTAAGGAAAAATCTTGCAAATGCACACATTCCTTAGCACAAAAGACCTGTAAGCCCACCCTGCATGGATTTGTCTGGCAAGGCTGATCTTGAGTCTCTGGGTGCACACAAGTCTGAAGAGGCACACAGCACTGAACACCAGATTAACTCCCAAGTTTCTCAATGAGCAGATTCCCATCTCCCTGCAGTTGCTCTTGTACCCTGAGATAAATGAGCAATCCAAAGAACCGGAGCAAGCACGACTGCTGAACTGTGCCCACAACGCAGACAGGGATTCAGAAGCCACCACATTAATTGAGCAAGAAGAATGTCACACCTCAGTGAGCAGCTGTGTGGCATCACGTAGGGACAAGAACTGACTGACATCACGTGCAGTCGGACTAGTGACACAGCACACACCTGCTGGGCACGTAGAAGTTCTTCATACCATTTTCAGCTTGCCACTCTGCTAGGCAACCTGCTGGGCCACATCTGCTGTTGAGATTTACAGAAGGGCAGGCTCAAGACTGACAGCCACTAGGATAAGAGTGGTACACAAACAGCAAATGCTATTGAAGCATAGTTTGCAAAACCTGTAATTCCCCAAGGAACGCTCCAGCTTTCCAAACATTTACCATGCAAATTCTTCTCCCCATCTCATATTCTGGCTGACACCAACAGAAATTTGTAACACCTGACAATAATTTGTTACCAAGACTTGTCTTATAAGAAAGAAATTAACACAAGCAGAGAATCACAAAACAGTCAACATTGGATTGAGACTCTGGATATTTCCTAATAACAGTGAGGCACTAGATCAAGTAGCTCAGGTTCATGTCTAGTCAGGCTGTGATCATCTTCTTCAAGGACAGAGACTACAAAGCGTCTCTGGGTCACCTGTCCTAGGTATTTGACCAACCTCATCATAGAATAATTACATTTAAAGGACATTTTCTGTATTTCAATATGTGAATATACACAATTGATAAGACTTCCCCTGAGGCCTTCTCTTCTCCAGGCTGAGGAATACCAGCTTTCTCAGTTTCACCTCCTAAGACAGACACTCCCACTCCTCAAACTTCACAGTCATTTGCTGGACCTGCTGAAGTAAGTCCATGCCTCTTTCACACTGGGGAGCCCAGAACTGTACAAAGCACTCCAGATGTGTTATCCCCCAGAGTAGAGCGGAAGGATCATCCTTTTGAGCTGCCACTAATGCTTTCCTAATACAACCCAGGAAGCCATTGGTGTCCTTTGCCTCAAAAGCTCATTGCTGCTCATGCTGAGCTTGGTGTCCATCAGTACCTCCAAGGCCTTTTCTGCAAAGCTGCTTTCCAGCCAGTCAACTCTGATACACACAACTGTTCTTCCCTAGGGGTGGAACCTCACAGGATTCCTGTTAGCCCATTTTTTCAGCCTTTTGTCTAATCCACACTTCATCAGTTTGTCAAGGAGGATGTTATGGGAGCCTGTGTCTAAAAGTCTTTACTGAAGTCACAATAAACACCTCCATTGCTCTTCCCTTAGCCACCAGGCTAGTCCTCTTACCAGGTTCATCATGCATGATTTCACCTTCATAAACCCATGCTGACTACTCCTAATCACCTTCTTGTCCTTTAAGTGCTTAGAAACCGTTCCCAGGATTATTTGTTCTGTTACTTGCCTGGGGACTGACAGAAAGCCAATCATCTGTAATTCCCCAGATTTGCCTCCTTCAGCTTCTTGAAGGCAGTGGTGACAATTGCAGGAATCTCCCTCAATTGCCATGACCTTTTGAAGGCATTCAAAAGTGACCTCACATTGGTATTAATCAGCTCACTCAGCACTTGTCAGTACATCCTACCAATTGCTGTGGACTTGCATATACTGTATGAAAGTGTTCCGTATTCTGATCCTCATCCAGTTAGAGTAAGTCTTCATTACTTCCAACTTTATTACTGATTGCAGTGGCCTCAGATTGCTGAAAGTTTTACCAGTAAAGCCAATGATGAAGGCAGTGAATACTTCAGTCATGTCCCCATCCTTTGCCAAAGATTCTCCAGCCACACTCAGCAGTGGACCCACATATTTTTCTCATATCTGTTTAGAAGCCCTTTTTGTTGCTCTTCATCTCACTTGACAAGATTCTGCGTGGGCTATGGCTTTTCCAATGCTATCCTTTAATGACCAGTGTATGCTTCCTGGATCACCTTTCCCTGCTTCCAGTTCTTCTACATTTTTATACAGAAGTAGTTAAATCGTGAAGAGACTCAGACTCAATGCTTCCTCCATTTCAGTACCTCATCATAAGCAACATTTGGCTTCAAGTGACTCAATTCAATTCCCAGGGGATTTCTGGGGGTATACCCCAGCAAGCTTTCTACAAACTTGAAAACCTGACTCCTAGTCAAGGGAGCAGCAGTCTTAAATATTTGAGTATGCTTGGCTAAAGCACTTTGTACTTGATGATGACCTTCCCTGAACATGTTTTGAAGGTACTTCCCAAAGTCATCTTTTCCTCCTCTCCATTTCCAGTAGGTGATGAGATGGAAGTCTTGCAGTACTAGAACCTACTTCAAGTTCCAAGTAGGGGGGCTAAGCAAGAACAAGTAATAAACATGCTTTAGTGACCACTCCAAATCACAGGGTGTTCAATTTTCTATTGCTCTAGATCTTCTATTACAAAGACATTACCTCTTCATCGCAGCAGCTCATTAGCATTCACTTTGAACATGACTCCACAAGTTGTCATGGAATACTATCAGGTGATGGTAATTCAGGCTCCTAAATTGCATACCTGGCACTGGTACAAACTTCTTGTTTTATATTGGACAGTGAAAGGCCTCCTTGTTCCATTCTTATTCCTCACTGACAAAACAGAGGTTGAGGTATATGCACAATCTGCTCAACAAGGGAACACATCCAGAGGTTTAATGATTTTCTGAAGTATTTTGCAATTCTCCCTAGCAAGGAGTTTACAGAATGCTGCTCTTCTTCTCACTGAAACAAACACCATTTTCAGGATAATTAATTTTTTAGAAAACTTATTTCCAAAACTATGAAAGATATTGCACATTCAAGTAATTTATTAATCTGCAGTATTGCATTAAACAATGGCTTTTTCCAGCAGTGGTTTCAAGAGCAGTTGGAAGACCAGGGTCTTACAGACAAAATAAACAGGTTTAGAGGAAAGAAGTTAAAATCTGTGAAGAGTTTTAAGTATCCAGACAGAAAAGCATTATTGGAAAAAATTCTGCAGTGTCCCATAATTTTATGTTAATTATGGGGTAAATATTAATTTCATACACTTGAAAAAGCTCGTTTATCCATTCCAAAAGCGTAACATCTTTAATAACCTGAGGAGGATTAGCAAACAGCATTTTGACTTCTGAAGTCACTTAGGAAAGCAGGCAAGTTTGAAGAGGTGACCAAGGGTGGCCTCTGCAAGGAGTGACCGGAGCTGTCCCATGCTGGACACAACTGATTCCAAAGATCCACCGCAGGGCACAGCTGAGCCCCTGAGCCAAGATCACAGAATCAGGTAGGCTGGAAAAGACCTTTGATATCATCGAGTCCAACCTATGACCTAACACCACTTTATCAACTAGACCACAGCACCTCAGGGAAAACATATGCAAGAAAGAACCAAACACTGCCTGGCAGTGAGGGGTGAGAAAAGTAGTGTGAGAAACAGCCCTGTGCAGAGCACGAAGCTCAGAGAAGATGGAGGTGAGGTGAGGAGATGCTGCAGGCACCAGGACAGAGACTTCTCCACAGCCCCTGGGCTTCCATGGTGGATGAGGTACACTGACTGGTGGGCTGCCAAACACACCCCCAGCTACCTTCCCTCCTCAACAGGATGGGGGGAAAGACTAAGATGTAATATCTTGTTGGTCAAAATAAGTAATCAGGAAAAGTAATGGGAAAAACTGGGACTGGATGTTGCCACAGAGGGGAACACCTACAAGGAATCCTTTGTGGTTGTAAAGTGGCGAAGGGCCAAAGGGTGTAGTAGTGTTGTGTGTGTAAATTTTCAACGTTTGTCAGTGTTGTGGTGACATTTTGATTTAAGCGTGGGGATTTACACACACACACACGCCACCAACCCCTCAAGATAATGACAGTTTAATAAGTAAAGCAAAAGCTGAACATGGAAGTAAAGCAAAATAAGGACTTTATTCACTGCCTCCCATTAGCAGGCCAACATCCAGCAGGGCCTCAGCATGGATAACCATTACATGGGAAAACAAACACCATCATGAATGTCTCTACTCACTTCTCCCACTTCTTCCCCCTTTCCCTGAGCTTTACTGCCAACCACATCATAGAGCAGGAATATCCCTTTAGTCAGATCAGATCAGATCAGCTGTCCCAATTATGTCACCTCCCAACCGCATGCAGACCCCCAGGCTCACTGGCCTCGGGCAGGGCTTTGAGTGAGTGCTTTGATGCTGAGCAAGGGCTGTTGTGAGGAAAGTCACCTCCAACCCAGCCAGACCCAGTATCATCTCCACCCCTTATTTCATGCTATTTGTATTATGCCCAGGTCCCACATTATGCAATACATTGAAGTAATCTCTGACTATCCCATCCCTTCTCTTTGTCATTCCTGATATCCCTCCATACCAACACAACATGTTCTCCATACTTATACCATACACTTTGCACCCATCAATCAGAATTTTATATCCTCAGTAACTAATATCCTCTGTCCTTTAACAGAGGCCAAAGCCAATTCTCCACACCACTGTAGCTGGCTAATAAACTGTTTAATTTAGACTTCAAAGCATAGAAAGAACAAGCTGTACAAGTCACTGGTTTGAAAGACACAATGCTAGACAAAATGATCTGGTACACCTTGCCTTCAAGTATACATGCACATAAGGGTGTAAAATCTAAAGGTGGCATTCAGTCCTTCATAGAAGAAGTCTTTGCAACCACTGAAAATGCCTTCATCTCACAGCATTCCAAGAAATAAGTTTATCTCATGAAACAGCAGAAAACACTCACTTTAGATTTTTCTGTCTGTATCTTCTACAGGATGATGTACTAGTTACCTTTGTTACTTTTATCTCAGTTTTCCAACTAAGCCATTACCATTGTTAGACAGCCTTCAGTAACCTAAGTAATTAACAGTCACCACTATCCAAGCAGCAAAACCAGATGAGAGCAAAAAATATCCAAACTAAACACAACCTTTAAGAAGTCTGTTCTCTCATTTTCATCTTTTCCTGCTAAACAGAGATAAAGAATGTATCGTAGGAATATCTGTCCCTACTTTTGTGTTACAGAGAACTGACTGCACTCACAGACATTTAAGCCAATCTTGTCCTTGCTAAGACTGGGCAAGGAAAATAGGATTGGTTTAAAGCTGCGCCTATAATGAAAGGCTCCTACCTGCATTAGCCCAGGGAAGATACCAGGGGCAGCTGACATTCACGTAGGTGCCAGGCAGTCCATCTGGCCAGCAGGCATAATCGTCAAATGTTCTGTTGCAGAACTTGCCTTCTGCAGAGAGAGAGAAGGGAGGCTCATGCCACTGCCTTGTACTAATACAGCAAGAAGGAAAAGACTGAAGAGCAGAATATAAAAGGAAATACAGACACATGCATTTAAGCTCTGATGTAAAATTATATGACATTTATTTATCCAAAAGAGTGAGTTTATCTTCACACAGGAAACTTATTTCAGGGAGGAACTAAGGAACAGATTAAGGTCTTACACTGAATCAATAGACAAGAAAGTAATGGATTAGTATTACTAATTTATCTATCTTTTTTTACACCCTTGTCACAGTTTAATTTAAAATCATTTTTGCTATGAATAAAGATAACTCCTCAGAATAGTTCAAATTCATGCAGTTGGAAATGCATGAATACCCTCTACCCTAATATATAGGTCCACCAATGAAATACCCACACACAACCGTAACTTTGCATTACAGCTTAATCAACATGAGAATACTTCAACTTCAGATTCATTAAACTGTCATTCTTAGAGGGCAGCACTCAACTGCTCAACAGAATAATGCAACAGAGGGAGATGAATGTGTCCCTGCCATTGTCATCAGCTACTGCTCTCACTCTGACATATTAATGTAGTTAAGACAAGGAATATTAAGAGTTTTGAAATAATTCTTCACAGGCACAACTTTAGACACATCTTCAGTGGGTCACAAAAGCACTGCAGCAGAGGCGAGGCTGCGTGGTGTCCAATTGTGAGCATTATTGACAAGTCATCACTTGTCCTCTAGACACCACAACGTTGGCACATCTCAGATGCTCTCAGCACATTACAGCAGCTCAAATGCTAGGACAAGCTACATTCTCCTTAAGTCACTTGCTTTTTTTTCCAAAGCCATTTCAGCATTTTACAAGGCTCAGAATAATTTATGCCAACTTTATAACCCACAAACTCCTAGTTCAATGTGAACAGCATGGACCCAGATTTCCTAACACCTTGAACCCTGAAGTGTCAGGTCTATTACATTAGTGGCTGTTTGATGTGGTACAGCTACTACTTGCCACTGCATAACACTCTGGACCTAAGGACAAACATCTTTACAATGAAATTGGTCCATAAAACGCTTCCCCCAGCAGAGGGTAGAGTCCCACAGAGAGCAGGCAGGACCAAATGGGATAAAGAAGCAATGGACCAGAAAGAAGTATTTTCAAGTTCATAATCACTCCCTTGCTACTGTTATTATGCATTTTAAAAATTAATACATCCTATCCCTACCAAATCAGCTTACCTGCCACAATGGGGGGTGTCTCATACAAGTATTTCTGGCACTGGAGCTGATACTCCTTCCATTTCTGCACAACCTCAGAGAGGGACCCATCTGAACTCTGGAAGAGAAATCACGAGTCTCAGACATCACAGGGATTTAAACTGTAGGGTTTTTCACACAGAATGAGTAGGCGAGTGTGAAAATGACTACAAAAAGCCAGAACAGCACTGCTTACCACAAAGGATACAAGACAATGCTACATATTTGCCTAATTTCAACAACAACAAAAAAAATTCCCTTCTGTTTGAACCCCAAGGAAACAAAAACCCCACAAACCATGTCACGTCCTCACTGAAACCCACACTGAGCTAGCCTTGCCCTCTTGAACATGCCCCAGTATGATTTATTATCTCATGAAAAGACAGGGACAGCGGCAAGTCCTTTATTAGCAGAGGTCTTCTTTCCAACAGCAGTATTTCTGCTTTCCCATAAATGAAAACAAGTTAATTCACTGTATTCAGCGGATATTCCCCAAGCATCCTTCCGAAATGTGGATGACAGCTTTTCCAGCCTTTTTTAAACCTGATGAACAGCTTTTCCCTGCATCCTGCATATTTTTCCTGCAACTGCAGAAAGATGTGGAACCTCCTTTTTGCACATTTTGACAGGCTGTAGGGTCCACCATCAGCTACCCCAAGTAGTGAGGGGGCAGGGGAAAAGTATGTACTAATTTGATCTGAGGACGAAGGAAATTAGCTCTTACTAGAGTGAGCAGCTAACTCAGGTTGCTCACTCAACCCTAGCAGATGTCCTACCTGGCTCACAGAGATCCAGCTTTATTTGCTGCATTTGAGCAGAGACATTACTCGCTCTCCCCTCTCTTTGTATTTGTATAAACCAAGTTTAAATATCCGGATTAGGAGGCAGTAAGTGATCAACAATGCAGGTAACTCAGCCTGCTTTTTCCAGAGAAAGCCACATGGATGTCTCAGACATACAATCAACAGCAGGAACCTAATGGTACAACACACTAATGCTGCTGAGTGGAAGGAAGTTCATTTAATCCCAGATGTCAATCAGTCTATTTAGTGAAGCATGAGGGTAAATAATGCTTGCAGTTTTATGCTCCCAGCTTCAATTGCTAATTTTTATTTTCCACTTGTGCTTTTAAACCTTTTCCAGATGGTTAGAACAAAACCAGAGTATGGGAAGAATTATTTTAAAATGAAGAAGTAATTTTAAAACTCTACTGCATTTCAGGAAAGTCAAACTGAATTCTGTCCACTACAACCAATATGACTAAAATTTAGACACCAATGAAATCACCTTGGTATAAAAGAACAGAGAAGATCTCTCTAGTCCTCTTCTTTTATATCCTTCCAGTTAAGAACCCATTTGAAAATAAATAAATCAAGCACCATATGCATAATGCTTCTGCCTGGATTAACCTACTACATTTAATTAAAAATATGGTCTTGCACATGTGATGAAAAGCACATTTAGTAAATACCTGTATTGTGTTTCAAGAGTAACCTATAACTTGTAGCTAGGGCCTCATGGCCATAATTTTAGGAAAATTTAGTCGGCTCCCCCTGAAGTCAAAACAAGCACAAGCCTGTGGATCTTGGAAACTCTGACCCTGTTTGCCTTATTTAAATCTCTTTATCTATGCCAATAAATGCTGCAAAGTCTGTCTGTTGTAAATCAAATGGATTCTACTGAATGGAAAAACAAACCTGTAGGACAGTGATCTATGCTCAACATACCTGAAGGGGAAAGAAAACATCACCTAAATTAGATCTACAGGTGTGTGTAGAGAAACAGATAATCAGTAACTAAAACGCCATTGACATATCCATGTCGGCCGAGTAACAATAGATGACCTGAATGCAGGGAGAGAATCAGTTTTCAAACTTAACCTTCTCTCAGGCCATCTCTACAAAGTGACTTTTAGGTTATGTATCTTTTAGAATCAGAGAATCATTTAAAGGTCTTCATTTTAAGGGTGGTTAATTGAAGTTAGACAAGACTGTTTTCTCTATCCTCTCAGCACCAGGTTAACACTCTAATAAAGGAATTTAAAGGAACATTTTCAGGATGAATTCTTAAATTACAATTCAGTATAATTTCAGAAGTTAATAAACATCACACATCTTCCCAAAAAGTAACTATTGATCAAGCATGTTGATGACTACATCAAGTTAATCCAAACTTAGCTTTTAAAATCATTACAAGATACAGATGCATACAGAGTTTCATTTAGAAACAAGACTCTACCTTTTAAAATATCCTGACAATATCCTAAAAACTGCTTACACTAAGAAAAGTAGCTCTTTTGGAGTCAGGAAGCTTTGAAGTAATTTTTCTAAATCAAGCTTTCATCTACTGCCTTCATGAATGCAGGAACAACCAGCTTTTAACTACAGCTTAAAAGCAAGCCTCTATCCCAAAATTTAATGAAAAAGTAAAAGCATTCTGCTTATACTGGTTTTTCATAATGTGAGAAGACAACTCTAAGAAGGAGATTAGCAAACTATAAGAGTGAAATAATTAGACATGCCTTTCTGTGGAGATCACCTATTTGGTAGGCAGCTTTCTATTAGCTATAGTTTGTTGCAGTAAGACAATCAAATATAAATTCTAAGACCACATAATTTGTTCTCTATGCAACAGTTCACTGTGATTCAGCTAAATACTGTGGTTTGTTATCAGACAAATGGACTTCAGTTTGATTTTAATATATGCTACTTTTTATTTCTGAGAGCTTATGGCCCACAGGAACAAGAATCACAAGTTACACAGTGCCACAGATTTACCATGTAAGTAGTTATTCAAATATGAGATACTGTATGTTCTTGAGAAGTTATTTCAATCATTCTGCAACAAAGCACTAAATGAAAGTATGCAAAGCTGAGGCTCCTGGGTCAGTACCTAAAATTTGGAGCAAATGGAAAATGTATAGCTTTGTTAAACTCAGAACTATGTTTTCATTGCTGAAAGCATGTAGTTGTGGGTTTACTCAGGGTCATTCTTCCTGTTATATTTAGCCATGGGTGGAAAAACAGCAGTAGTTTTGCTGTGGTGAAAATATATCACAGAAGGCTAGCAGAGGAGAAGATGGAAACACAGCTGACTGATTAAGGTGGAAAAGTCAAAAGGCATCAATGGATGAAAGACATTAAGGAGGTGAGTGACAGTGCAGCCTAAGGAGCATGAAACAAATGAAGAAAAATTAGGACAGTCAAGAGGACAGAGACTGGGAGCCTCTCAGTGTATGTATACAATTAAATGCAATTAACCTGTAGTGAGCACATCTAAATTAGCACATTTAACAGTCTGAAGTCAGAATTCCTTACAAATCCTTAACACCTTCATAGGAAAGCCCCTTTCTATAGCCATCATTTGTCTTCATAGGCCCTACTAAAAGTCAGCATTTAAATCACTTTTCAACATCTTGGAAACTATTCCTGCTGAAAGAAAAAACGGCATCCACACAGACCCAAGGTGATCAATGCCACAAAAGCAATATTCTAATATAGCGAAATCTGAGAACACAGGGCATAAAGCCTCCAAATAAAATGTACCATGAAATGGAATTAAAGTGTAAAGGAGAGTTCTCAGAGCTTCAGAGGCAGCTGGTGATCCCTGGGATTATCTTCTCTCTTCTCCCACCACCACATATAAGGTCTCACATGCAACAGAAGGAGAAATTCCTCCTTATATTTGTACTTTTGTCTTTGCTTGTCTGTTTTTAAACGGGATGACTTACGCTACAACTTTTTCATGTTTTTAATATTTCAGGATAACAAGCAGGACTTTGCCTTGCTGCTAAAGGCTCACATGTAACATTACAACCACTGGGACCTCCAAATTGCTAATCTTAATCTTAATCTTCAAAAGCAAACGATAAGGAACCTGGCATTGAACAACAGTTTGGCACAGCCTTGGTTTTCTTCCCTTGGACAGTAATGCTGGCTCCTCATGAGAGGAGTCTTTTAGCTCAGAAGGGCACTAGTGAGTTACTTTTAAACTTCACGGCCCTTTTTTGAAAAGCCCAATGGAAGACATTATCTCAAGGCTATTCTGCTCAGGATCAGCACAGCAACGAAGTCCAAGATAGGCAAAGATCACACATTACAAGCCTTATGCTCCTTCTGACTTGTAACATTTTTTCTGGTATAATACAGATCTTATTAAATCATCACTTAGTTAACATAAGCTATAGGTTTGCATCAATACACCAGAGTAGAGCAGGACACTCCCCTGCCTTGCCTGGCTGGCCATGCTGTTCCTGATGCTCCCAGGACATGCTTGGTCCTCCTGGCTGCCAGGGCACTGCTGACTCATGTTCAGCTTGCTATCAACCAGGACCCCAGGTTCCTTTCTGTGCCACTGCTTTCCAGCATCTCATTCCCCAGTCTGTCTGTAGATCCAGGGTTTCCCCATTCCAGGTGCAGAATCCAGCACTTTCCCTTGTTGAACTACATATGGTTGGTGATTGCCCAGCCCTCTGGTTTGTTGAGGTCTCTCTGCAGGGCCTCTCTGACTTGAAGAGTCTACAGCTCCTCCCAGTTTTGTACTATCTGCAAACTTGCTTATTATCCCTTCCAGTCC